>JAABKJ010006726.1:0-21658 GCA_011634705.1 Andricus grossulariae
AATATATTATTGATAAGTATCATATAATCCAGTATCAAGTGATATTCAAAAAGACTGCATAGATTTTTTTACTAAAAGATGTGATTTCTCTCTCTCTTTCTCTCTCTCTCTCTGTCTCTCTATCAGAAAAAAGTCATTTTTACTCAAAACTTACAAAACGCGCGAATTATGAAATACGCGAAATATCCCGGTGTGATATTTTTCTCTCGTCTTTATCCAGGTTCTCCCGGGTGAGTGGCCACCCTGAATAAGATGATCGATTTCATATGAAATCGGACAGTCTGAATGAAAATAATATTACAGATGATGCGATTAAAAAAAATATTATTTTTAATGAAAAAACTTAAAACTTATAAAAAATATTTATTTTAACATTGCTTTTTACAATGGAATTTTTTCTTACTATCGGTTCTTACCAATTTTGCTTCCTCATAGAGGAAGCTTTTTAATGGTAACATTTTCAAAAAAATTTATATTCATTTAATTAAACCTTCCTAAATTTAAAAATGTCTAATACAATGTTCTAAGCAATTGTCCGGATGTGTGTGTGGATGTTACACTTTTTTTTGAACACGATAACTTGAAAAAGGTTGCAGATAAATTGACGAAATTTGGAGGGCTTATTTTCACCACTAATATCTTGAAACTGACTAAAGGATTTCTAAAAATATTTATTGCATTTTTTTAGCACTTAATAATATTTTTAAAATCGGTTTTTTATCGTAAAACTTTTTTCATTAACGTAATTCAAAGTTGATGCAAGAATAATTATAAATAAAAACAAAGTGGAAACACTCGAGATCGAATTCACAGCTATTTTGGAAAATAGTTGCATTTTAATAAATAATTACTTATTTTTCGGGTAAACCATTTTCTACAACTCTGTTTCCAATTTTGAAAATAAAATTTTTGATGGGGGAAACCGTTAAAACAATTTTTTTAAAGATAACATTTTTTAAACAAATAACTACATTTGAAGACTAATTTCTTATTTTTTAAATTGGAAACAGCAGAGTTGCAGAAAATGTTTTCAACGAAAAAATAAGTAATAATTTACTTTTTTCATGAAAAATAAGGTTTTTTCTTTCATAAAACATGTCTGATAATATAGTTTGAAGTCTTAAAATCATAAAAAAAACTTTTTTTGTCAGAGACCTGATTGTTGGCAACTACCTTAAAAAAATTGTATCTTGGGAACAAAATAACATGATTTCATTTTCTTTGTGGCAGCTTGTAGTGAAATCTACCCTTTTACAAATTTCTTTAACAAATGGAATTTTTTTGAAAATTACCAGAATGGCGTACATATTTAAAAAAATTAAAAAGTGCATTTTCTTAACAAGGATACGTTTTATTGTTTTTCTTTTTTTTTATTATCTAAAATAAATTTCTCAAAATATCAATTCCTTTTTTAAACATTCTTAGTTTTATATCTTAAAGAAGCTAAAATCATATATATTTACAAAACATAGTTACCAAATTTATAAATGTTATCTGTTTGGATTAATTACTCAGTTACAGTAGCAGTATACTCAAATGAGAAGCAGGAAAAAACAGAAGAGGCAAAACTAGTAATGAAGTAACATTAATCAAAACTGAAAATTACGAAATATGTAACTGAATTTTCCTAAACTGATCTTAAATTTATGAAACGTGTAACTTAATTTTCCTAAATTTGACATAATTTTCGGAAATTTATGATCGAGATGAAATAATTTTGCCGAAAAAGAAAAAACCCAATGTTGAAAAAGCTTGAAAATATAATTACATAATCCGAAAATGTACGAAAAATGAAAATTTCTTCTTTCCAATTATACATTTTAATTGAAATTATAGAAACTTTAAATATGATAAAACTATTATTAATAAGAATCATATCATGCACAATCAAGTGACACTCAAAGTGATTGGATAGATTTCTTTACTAAAAAATGTGATTTCTGTCAAAAAATTCACTGTCATTTTCACTGTTCAAAATTGCAGAGTTTCAAATACATTGAACTCTTGCCTATTTCAAGTCAACATGCTGGGCATGCATTTCGTGAAACTGAAAGGTCTTCAACTCATAAAAGGATGAAACAGAATTGCACAAATGCATTCTACACTTGAAAAATATTACTTTTCAGACATGCATAACTTACTTTTATGTTTAGAATATTTTCTCTATAGCATGACGGTGAAGCCATGCTACAAAACTCAATAGTCCGCGAAATATTTGAGTCGTTTTTTATTATATTATATTGATTTTTAGTTGGCAAATTGTACTATTTCAATGAAATGTTATATTTGCTACGTCAACAAAAACACTTGAAAACACTGACATGCATGATGCGCAAATGCGTACTGTAAGAAATATTGTGAAACTTTAAAGTTTAATTATTCTAAACACGCTGAAACCAAGCACACATTTTTCAGAATACATAATAGATCGGGTCATACTCCCTGCCAGGGTCAGACTGTCCGATTTCATATGAAATCAATCATATACCCTTCAGTCTCAAGTGAGTTTATTTTAATTACCTTTTTTACTTTCAGGTTCCTCTTCTACATCTTGAATAAGTTTTAAACAAGGAACTGGTTTCAGTACCGGTATTGATTCTCCACTAACAGGTTTGCTCATCTGATTACATTGGTCAACAAATAATTCAGTGACCCTTAACAGCTCGAGCGTCACGCCCCAAACAAAATGCGTCAAGTTATTCGAGAGTTCAATAACGCCAGCTAAAACCATGTTATTCGACGTTGCAGACTGCGATATATATGTTGGTATGATCAACAATCTTTTGATATTCGTGCAGCTGGCTAAGCATTTGTCAAACCCGTTCTTTACGTCGAAATTAACGAGTTCCAATTGAGTTAAGGTTTCCATTTTGGAAACTCCTTCCAGGATGTCGAAAGTGCAACATAAACCTTGACCCTTTTCAAACCTCAAACGTTCCAATTTGTTTAATTTAACCAAAACTTCGGTACCGAATTTCTCCGGGAAATCGGAACACTCTCCTAATTCGAGAGTTTCCAAATTTACTAGCGATTGCAAGACTTCGAGCTTCTTTTTACCGAGTTCTTTTATGGAGGTGAGGCTCTGGAAATTAAAAAATGCGGAGTTAGATGATTTTTATAAAGCAGGCTTCCAACTGCTCTATGGTGCTAAAAACAGTGTCGAAGTGGCCTTTCGAGAAAATTAAGGTATTATGGGCATGAAAAAACAGGTCTGAAAAAATACTTTCAATAATTGCAATATTAGTATTGATGGCATCATTTAAAATAGAAAAGATTATTTTTTTTCTCAAAAAATTAATACATACACAAAATCATCATCAGAATAATTTCATTTCCGATCCAACATTTTTCTTATTTCTTTTTCAGGGTTGCTAGAAAATCCCGATTTCGAAATTAACCCAAACAATCTCTTCAATTTTATTAGGGAAATGAAAGATATATATTTTTAGTTCAAAAAATGATTTATAACAACAACAAAAACAATTTTCAACCAAATAAATACATTTTTAACCAAAGAAATGAATTTCTAAACAAGTATAATAATTGTATATCAAAAAACGAATTTTTAACCAAATGGTTGAGTTTTCAACTGAAGAAGGTAAATTTACAACCAAAATGTGGAATAATTAAATTTTCATTCAAAACAATACTTTTTAACCACAACAAATTTTTAACAAAATATTTCACTTTTCAACCAGAGATGGATCTTCAACCAAAAAATTAAATTCTCAACGAAAAGTTTTATGGTTGACATTTCCACCAAAATACATTTTAATTTTCAATCAAAAGCAGTTCAATTCAACCAAAAATACGATGAATTTTCTACCAAAAAAGATAAATTTTTAAACCAAAAAGAGGAATTTTTAATCAAGAATAATTTTTCAATCAATAAAGGAAAAAATGTCATCCAAAATGTTGAATTTTTAATTCAGAAACACGAATGTTCTGCAAAACAGCTGAGTTTTCTTCCCAAAAATATCAATTTTTATCAAAATAGTTCATTTATAACAAAATTGTTGAATTATAAAGCCAAAACAACTAATTTTCTACAAAAAGTTGAATATTCAACCCAAAAAGAGGAATTTTCAACCAAAAAAATTAATTTTTAACTAAAGTAATGAACCATCAATCAAAAAGATCAATTTTCAACTAAAAAAAGAGACATTTTTAATCAAAAATAGAAGTTAAATTTGCAGAAAAAATTTTATTTTTACTTAAAAAACGAATTTTCAACTAAATAGTTAAGTTTTCAACAACAACAAAATAAATTTTCAACCGAAATGTCGAATTTTTCGCCGAGAAGATTAATATTCTACCACAAAATACGAATTTTCAGCAAAATACATGTATTTTCAACCAAATATTTGAATTGTCAACTAAAGAAGATAAATTTTCAACAACAAAATTTTTAGAACTAAAATAAGAAACCATTATGAAACAAAAAAAAAATGAATTTTTAAAAAAGCAGTCAACAAAAAGAACAAAAAAAGTAATTCGATTTTATTGAATGATGGCTTATTTTTCGGGAAAATTATTCTCTACAACTTGAATGATCCAATTTTTGAAAATATGTAAATTATTATCAAATAGTTATTCGACTCTGTACTTCAAATGTACATTTATAATTATTATAGACATTAAAGAGTTTATTTTTCAGAATTGGACGAGCAAAGATGTACACTTTTTACAATCTTGATAAGAAGCGATAAGAAAGAAAGTTCGGTTTAAAATAAAAATGTTCAAATCTAAATAATTTGTGTACCTGTGTTTCAAATTTTTCCATAAAAATTAATATTTTCTCTTTGAAACGATTCCATCAAAAATAATATTACTTAGTATGAAAGCTTTCCAATCTACTTACAAGTTTATGAATAACCAAGGAATCAAATCGACAAATATCTGCTTCTGAAAATTTACAAACTGAAAAGGAATGAATTTAAGAATTTAGAAACGTTTTCTTTAACAAACGAAAAAGATTTACCAGATGCGTCAGCTGCGTTAATTCCTGCAAAGGTGCAAGGTCACCTTGAAGTTGCATTCCTCCTACAGATTTCAGTCTTAACTCATGACATTTCTTAAGATTTCCTACCGACTCTAGATTCAATGCCTCGCACTTTATCGTCAAAGCGCTCAAGACTTCCAGTTGTGGACAATTTTTGATGACTTCTTCTACAACAACCTCTGAACAACGACATAATTCTAGCTTTACGAGACTCGTCACTTGTGGAATTACGGAGACGAACTTTTTCCACATCGTGTCAAAGTCACCAGAAACTAGCATTTTTCTCAAATCCAAGTGTTGGGTTCCACGTCTCTTCAAAGTTTCTGCCAGGCCGTCCCAATCCGTTACCTGACTATTTTTCATTCGCACCGTTTTCCAGAGAGAAGGATGCGCTGCAAGATCTCTCCACATTTTACAAACCCTCGCAGCTCGCAGTAATTCCTGAACTTTTAGGTATTGGAATATTTTCGATAATGCGTGGTAACCAGCGCAAACTGACACCATGAAATGTTGTCTCTGATCCGTCTCTGCCTGAATTTGTTTCTTTCTGTAAACACAAAAGAAAGGCAATTCGATTATACCAGAGAATTCGGTATTATTTAGCAACAATTGAAACAACTATAAAGCAATTTCACAAAGATAAATCATAGAGATGCGATGGCAATTTCAAACGAAATTAAAGAAAGCTTGTCTAGGTCTAGAATGATGAAGAAAGGAAAGGAGTTTTGGAAGATTGATGGGAAAACGCACTAAATAATGTTTGTGTTTCAGCTCGCACATGTCTTTATATCTGTAAATATAAAAAGTAAAAATGAATTAGATTTGTTCAGCGAAGCACATATTAGCTGGTTCTATAATTGTAGCATTAATGCAACTTTAAAATGATACAACGTTGAATGTTAGAACTAAATCACAATAAAATAATACAGAATTAATCAATCTTACATTGACAATCAATCGTTTCGTCATTAGAACTTTTTGGCAACATTTCGAAGCTAAGGCAGTGTGCTTCGGTCATAAGTCAAAATCAAATTCATTTTTCAGCTGACTTATATTTCCAAATATAAAAAACATCAGCGTTTATTGCATTTACAATTTTTCCTTAGACGTCTAAATATTTATCTGTGTTTTCAATCATCAGGGTATTTTAAAATATGATTGTAGTTTACAGCACTAGAGTTTAAGGTTTAAAACCTAATAAATTGAAATTCGAGAAAGCTTGCCCTGATTTCCTGCAGTTTCGAAGTACCTCGGCTTGAGTAGAAGAAACAATGGCTTCACAGAAAATGAAAACATCGCAATTATTGTAAACTTAAAAAATGTGTTTGACTGAATTATTCGTCGTGCATTCAGTCAATCACATAAATCTTGTAAATACAATATGTACAAAGCAACTGCCAAAACCTCAGAAGGGAGTTATTTTGAAATCAAAAATGACTGGAAGAAGAATTGAAAACAAAAGAACTGTGAGAAAGTTGCTTACTTGATGCCCGCTCGCGCAATATTGAGGATCGCAGTCGAAGTCCGATCATCCACTGAATTAGAATTCTCCACTTTAAAATTATCATTATTGTTCGTGGTACCATTTGCTAAGTATTTATTTTGTGACGATCTTCGATTCTTTGCCTCTACTTTTTTCAATTTTTTCTTCGCTGGAGGTTCGACTTCAGGAAATCTAATATCTTCCAACTCTTGGATTGCATGATCAGACAATTCATTTGTGTCAACATCCATTGCAATTGAATTATCGTTCGGAGATTCAGCGGGAGGTTCCTCTGATTTCGAAGTATCTTTGGAAGCATCTTTCGAATCATCTTTAGAAACATCTTTAGAAACATCTTTAGAAACATCTTTAGAAACATCTTTAGAAACATCTTTCGAATCATCTTTGACTTTCTGATGATTATTCTCATCTTTCTGATTAGCCTCTGGGCTATCTACTAAAACTTCATTACCTTCATTACTAGCGACCTTGTCAAATTGCTCTTCCGTCGCCGATACTTGCGAACTTTGTTTATCAATTACATTAGAATTATCAGTTGCAGAATTAACTTGTAAAATCGGAGGTTTGTCTCCGATCTTATCGGGTTTTATTGTGATCGCAGGTTGCACAGACATAGAATTATTTTTTGGTACAATAATGTATCTTTTGCCTGCCATTGTGGCAATGTTTTGCGCAGGTTTTGGAACTATGCCATCATAGCTGTGCAGAAAGTCATTTTCAGTTTGAGCGAACCTTTTTGCTTCTTTTTTGTCAGACTGCACAGACGAAGTCAGAGCGGAAACTGCTTTTGAATGCTTAGAAGCAATTCGCAAATGTGGCTCTGAACCATCGGCCTTTGGTATTCTTTGCAGTTTCGGAGGCGCTAAGTTTCCCTGAAGCTTTGATTTGGCATTTGATGTGTTTAACATGCTAATAGGTATTAACGGTGGAGGCGTGAGAGACGAATTCAGTGGTTGAAGTTGAGAAACTGTTTCTTGCGTGTCTTGCCGACAATTCTACAAAAAGAAACCTACTTTACTGGAGACGTTTTTGACCAAAGTTCAATATAATTTTTATTACCCCTAAAGAATTCGAGAAATTTTCTTTTTCTCTTTATGAGAATTGCACTTTAAAGAATCTCAAGAATAATTCATACCATTCATAAGTTTGTAAATTCATTACCTTATCAAACTTTTTTTTTGGAATTTAATATATTTAAGAATCAAGCTACGCGAGAACTGATTTTCAAAATTCCGAATCAACAAAATAACACAAGTTCTGTAAAATCCAGACAATTTGCCACGGTGCGGCTGAACCAAGTCTAAATGAAAGTTAAATGTTAACGGGATTTTTTTCTAATTATTGTTGCCTGCCACCCCACAAACATTTCAAGACGAAAATTAAAATAATCCTTGAGGTCCTTCTTTAAAAAAAGTCGAGTTTAGTATTCAAATAATATGAAATGCAAAAATTTGCCTAAAAAGATATGGTAAATGCTGCATCAAATTTGTTGTCACTGGAGTATTTTTTATTATGGTTCTCTGAAACCCTACGAATACTTTAAGACAAGATAAAATAATCGTTTAGTCCTTTTTGGAAAAAATCTATATTTGTATTTGATTAATTTGAAATTTAAACATTTCCCTGAAGATAGTAAATGTGACCTAATCAGGATAGTCGTATTATCGAGAAAAAAATTTGAACTTTTACAGCTGAAAAATTGTACATTTGAAGTAATCGAAACTGAACTTCAAGTTAATGCACCCAACGCGGAATTCTAGACTTTAAAAATTAAAACTAAAATTTTTTTTATTAAAACACTCAATAATTTACACGTATAAAATAAAAGCTTTTCATACTTTTCAATTCAATTATTTTTAATTAAATGTCGTTCATCTGCAAACTAAATTTGTCTTAACTTTTATAAATTGAACAGTTCAGAGATTTCTGGGTAAAAAATATAAATTCACGCATCATTTTCAAAGCTTCAAGTTGAAGAATATATCAATAAATTTATGAATGCTTAAAATTATATCATTTCAGGCCACTTATAGTTAGCAACATTAACAATTGAACGATTCAAAGATTTTGTATAAAATGAACTTTTCAAATTAGAAGTTGAATTATTATAATTTTAAGTCGTTTCCAATTAATAATTGTTTAACTGTTATTTATACATCAAAATTCAACACTTTCACTTAACAATTAAAAAGGTTTAAATCTGAAGTTTTAAACTGCATAGTATAATTCAAAGTGTACAGGCTGAAACAATATTTGAACAGGATTTAAAATTAAATAGAAGCGTTTAATTATGAATCTATTAATTTTAAGTTATTTTCAAATTAAAAGTAGTTTATAAAGTTTCAATCGGATACTTACATTTGTTTAACAACTAAAGCTTTCAAATTGAAACATTTTAGTTTTTTAAATTAAAATCTATAATTTTTTTTAACAGGTTCAGAATAGTCTTGTAAAATCAATTAACTTTCAATTTTAAATAATCTAACTACAGTTCAATTTTAAAAATCATGAATTAATTTTTATTTACAGTTGATCAACTTGAAAAGATTTTATCAATAATTCTAAATTTCAGACGTTCTACATTTTGAATTGTTTAGTCATCAAAACTGTATTTTTAAATTCTATAAATTGTAAATGTACGCTTAAAAATAAATATAATAAATAAACAATACCCGGCCAGTAAATAAATTTACTGTCATTTCCCGGTCTCCCAAAATTCCCAGTTTCCCGGTTCGGCGATTACTCTGCTAATGTTTTTTTTTCACTGGATTTTCATATTGATTATGGCTCTCTACCATTCCAAAAATATTTTAGGACAAAAAGTAAATTTATAGATCAGGCACATTTTAGAAAAAGTTTACTTTACTGTTTCAATTAATTCAAAATGCAAAAATTTCCCTAATAAGACACAGTAAATGTACAACTTTTTTTACTTCATTTTTTATTGATTGTGGTTCTCTGCTAACCCGAGAACATCTAGAGACGAAAATTCAAATAATCGGTGGGGCCCTTTTTGAAAAAATTGACTCTAATATTTAATTATTATGACATGCAAAAATTTGCATAAAAGATACTGTAAATGATGCCTAAGACATTGTTTTCACTGGATGTTTTCGTTGATTGTGGTTCTCTGACATCCGGTTAAAATTTCAAGACGAAAATTCAAATAATCGATCAAGCTCTTTTTAAAAACAGTACATTTTTGGCTACACATAAAATACTTCTAGACATGTTTTGCATTTTTAATCAATTAAATAAAAAAATCGTCTTTGTTCAAAAAGGAACACAGCGATTATTTTAATTTCCATCTTGAAATGTTCTTGAAGGGGCAGACAACCATAATAAAAATAAAAAACTCCAATTAGCATTCAACTCTCATTTAGACTTGGTTTCGACGCATAGTGTTGCAATTTCCTAGTTTATTTTTAAATCGCCCAGCTTTTTGAAAAAACAATTCCGCAAATTTATTGTACAATAGAGCGTGTCGAAAAAATAAAGTGCTTTCCCTAAAGTCTCACTAAAAATATTGTATTATTAATCAATATTATATTTTTTACCCTGCCTAAACGACCTTGAAATGTACAAAAAATCTTTAAAAGTTGATTTTTTCGCTATTTTCTGAGAGTATATAAAATATTGTAAAAATAAAGAAGGTCGGCCTTAAAGTAAGTTGTACTGATTTTTAACTACAAGAAAATATCCAAAAGTGACATACTGTTTTTTTTTCACGATAAAATCAATTTTGAGTGTCTTAATGAAGTAAAAATGTTTTCCAGTATACGTAATTTGTGTAAAAATGTATTAAAAAAAGGTTTGATTGGTTAAGCGTCCTTGAAATTTAATACGAAATTTATTTTTCAAAAGTTTAATGGGTTTCTCACTAAACAGACAGAAATTTAGGTATAGCAGAAAACATTTTAACTTAATTCTGACATCGAAATTTTTTCATCGTGAAATAAAAAGCAATATTTCACTTTTAAATATTTTCTTGTAATTAAACATCAATAAAAATTATTCAAATGTTAACCTTCTTCATATATTATTGTTGAAAAATATTAAAAATACATTTCTGATAACATATATAACACATTTCATGGTCAAATAGTCGAGAAAATTGATATAACTCTACAAAAAATAGCGAAACAGTCGATTTTTCAAGATTTTTTGAAATTTCATGTTAGTTCAGACAGGGTAAACAATATTGCAATGGCATTATTGCTATACTTGTATAAATTCACATAACAAAATGTGTTGGCCTTCAATTAAGAAGAGTGTCGCTCTTAGTGCTCTTGGACTATATCTACGATACGGAGACAGAAGAAAATTTTTTTAATGAAACTTCAGGGGCGTGTTTTTGACTCCCAAAAGAAAGTTTTTATCCCTATTAGAACTTCAAATGGAGAACTTTATTTGTTTTGATACAGCCTATTGTACAAACTTATATTAAAGTGAAACCCAGTCGAAAAAATAATACCCTAAGAAGTGGAAACAAGTTCCTTAAGATTAAATTCTATGAAAATTTCCCAATTAATTCATGCGGAACTTAAGGTGAAAGAGCCACTTGTGTATATCGAGAAAGCTACAAATGATATTCGTACCTCACAGACATAATCATCACTGCCTGCATGTTCCACGCTGTTGACACATTCAGGGTGATAAAGACAAAGGCAGACGCAACATTGTAAACTCGGAATCTGGCCCATGCTGGTCGAACATCTGATGCTACATGGTTCCAGAACTTTGGCCCTGCAAGACGTGCGTTGATAGGGAAAAGGGACTAAGGTAGTATCAAATAGAGCCATACGAAAAGAAGCCAAAGAAATATGGGGCGAAGAAGGAAAATAGGACGAGAAAAGAAAAGGATTTGGGTCTGGAAAGCATCCTAATCAATCTAATTTACTTTTGATTTAACTAATCCTTTCAAATTTGAGATATTATTGTAAGTCGTGTTGTAATAAATATCAGTTGTGATCATTGCAATAGCAGAGTGTCTACCCGACGGAAGATTTTAAAATCCCCGGCCAATTTTCCATTTTCCCGGTCTGCGAATTATCAGGTTGTCTGGTGATCAGGCTTTTTGAAATTCCTAGAGTTTTTCCCGATAAAACGTATGTCGAGAAGAAAATAATTGTTTACTTAAACGTGCCAAACTTGTCCTCAAGCACAAACTAAATTTATTAATATTAATCGAAACTACCCTGCTGATTACGAGTATGACACCTGTTTATCGATTATTTCTTAAGTTCTTTTAATATTAATTATGAGAGTTCAATTTCATTTCTTTAATAGGTTAAAAGCTATCGGAATGCTTTATCAAATGCGCCAGGATGATGATATTTTGTCAATTTTTTAAGAAGATATTGCAAAAGTAGTGCAAATTTCAACGTCCTTGAGATCACTTTAAAATTCAATTTCTATAAAATCGCTAAAATTTTGCTTGTATGATACAACATGTTTAAATATATGTATGTTTAATGTATCAAATTTATTTAAATATATGGGTGATTGCAAATAGTTTACCATTTTAAATCCCAACCATTTTCCACATTTCCTTTCATTAATAATTTTTTTCTAAATACAGTAAACTTCCGGTTACTTTAAGGTCCTTGAAACGCACCCGACCAATTATTTTAAAGCTGGAGGGGGCCTCACCCTTACCGCGAGTGGGCAGTTTATTTTTATCAACGACGTTCATTGGCTGCCCCGTTATTGTATCGATGCGCCGCCTGTAGGCAACTTTTTCAACCGAAAAGCGCGGGTGATTTTAAATCAATAATAAACACTATCAATAATAATACAAATAAATACACCCGACATTTCTAGAACTGCTGGCTCACGCAGTTTCTCAGCGTGTAGGGCAAGAGACATTTGCGATTCTCGCCTCGGAAGGGCCAAGTGCGCAAGTAGTCAGTCACGTATATTACGCAATATTATGCATTCCAAGTGAAAACGGTTCAGGCGGTCTCGGTCCGTTAGTCTGCATGCATGCATCAGTATTTTTCAAGTGTTTTTGTTGGCGCACGATAATTTGCCAACTAAAAATCAATATTATAGAATCAGAAAACGACGCAAATATTTCGCGGAATAGTGAGTTTTGTGGCATGACGTCGACAGATGGAAATGTCAGCCATCGGGAAGGTTAATACGTGGTACTGCAACTGCATACAACTTTTTGGAGAAAATCTCCGAACCGTAAAGTTACGTTATAAAGGTCTCGATAGTAATATTTTTAAAGTGTTTCGCGAAATACAGTCAACTATACGAAATTTGAGGAAGAGTACCAGTGACGTCGTGAAAAAATACTAAATTTAAACCAACGAGGGCGCTCTTCGGGCCTCTTTTTTTATTGGTCATCCACTGACGCGGACAAGAGTGTACAGGGACCGTGGTGGGAGATGACGAAACTGCGCAATTTAAAATAAGTCCGTGTAGTGGGTTTAAACTAAGTGAACCTTAAAATAAGCGATTTTCAAAATAAACGGAAGTTTACTGTATATCTCAACAAAGCATTTACATAAAAGGAAAATTTCATGAAGTTTCAAACGACTGAAAGACGTTTTCGACGACAAAGTCTGGACGACTTCACTCAGAAATTATAAATAAAAAAGTACCCAAAATGTCTTGTAACGCACCTGTCCCAAACTACCAATTTAAAATGAAAAATAACCAAATATTATTAACAAAATTTTTTTAATCTTTGAAATTCACGTATATTATTAACATCGAGTTGAAAAAATATAATAATGAAAAAAGGTTGCTATTTTATGAAAAACTCAAAAATAATTATTCAAACTATTCATAATGCGTGCTAAAATTGGTTAATTCTACACTTACGAAGATTTTAGTATTTTTAAAAATCAATTTATAGAACGTTGATTCCAATTAACAGGAAATCTCTATTTTTACATCATATTTTTTATAAAATGTCCGGTAACGCTCCATATTGATTTATCATACTATAAAATGAGATAATATTTTGAAACGCTGAAGTCAAAATCATATAAGTCATTTCCCCCATGTTTTTAAGTATTTAGACCGGCTCTGCATATATTTTTAAACGATTTTTGAAATTCTGATTTTTTATCATGGCTTAATGTCGCACAACGCCTCCTCAGGTAGGAACAATCTCTCTTTAGAATGTTTATTATATAAGATTTTATTTAAAGTTTTAAAAGACATTGAAATTTGCACTATTTTGCAATTCTCGTATAAACAATAAAAAGAAAAGAAAGTAGAAAAAATTCCCGAACATAAATAAAATCTCCGGGGGTTTCATGGTCCTAGCTCAGAATTTTAATTGTTTTGGAAAATTCACTGTTCCAAGTCAGAATTATAATTAGTCTTGAAAATTTCCTTTTCCAAATCAAAGTTAAAATTCTTTTGGAAAATGTCCTGTTCCAGCTCAAAATATAATTTTTCTCGAAAATTCTGTTCCTAGTCAGAGTTATACTTCTTTTTTTAATCCAGATATAACTCAGAATTATCATTCTTTTCAAGAATTACCTGTTCAAAATCAAGACTATAATAATTCTTTTAGAAAATTCCCTTTTCAAATTCAAAATTACAGATTTCTTCGAAAATCCTCTGTTGAAAATCATAATTGAAGTTTTTATATTTTTATCTGACTTTAAAGACTTATAGACTTCAGAATATAAAAGAATGCACTTAAAAAATTAAATTTATATATTATCGTAATTATCGAAAATAAAGTCATTTTCATTGTTCGTTTGGTGATTGATCAACCTCAGAGAAATGGAATATCAAAACACTTTTAATATTTATTTTAGTAGAATGGAATGAAAATTCTATTCACTGAATCATTTTCCCGGTCATTTCCGGTGATCAAAATTCCCGGCCTTTTTCCGGTCAAGTAGACACCTACAGCCAATTGTGAAAGAGTTCATTTCTGTAAGATTTTTTTTCATTTGGACTTGACTAAAAATTGAGAAAAATTGATCATTACTCATGCAAGTGTTTAAAATATACTGATGTACACCTCGCTACAAGAAGAAGTGCATAGTTTTTTAAATCAAATTTTAACCGGAATGCAAGAAATTGCATACTTGAAACTAGTATCTGAGATTTCTCAAATTTAAAAAGCAATAGAGAATCTGAATCCTCACTTTTCTATATCAAGCATCCAAGATATCTAGCAAAATTTATAATTAAAAAAAAACTCACTTCAATGCCCGCTTTGCCTTCGGTGAAAGGGTTTTCTCCGCTGTTTGTTGACTCCTCCTTGTTGCTGGAGAATTCTTTTGTGGTGGAAGCATTTCATTTTCCTTAACTTCAGAAGCCGCGAGTGCAGGACTTGGTTGCCGTTCCAATTGCTTCTGCTGCTTTGTCTCTTCTAAACAGTTTTAATTGTAGATTAAAAAAAAAACATCTTTTTGAATTAGTCAACTTATTAAACAATACATAAAATATGAAATCATACTTTTTAGAGGAGTCTTCTTAGCAGCTTTAACTTTCAGAGTCGCGGGTATTTTGGCAGCTTTCGCGACGGCCTTTGTAGGAGGAGGAGATTTAACTAATGGAGTTGATTCTGGAGGATCTTCAGCTTTTTTCGGTGTCGTAGTTTTCTTAGCAGGAGCCGCTACTTTTTTATTCGGGGTCTTTGTTATTGGAGTGGCGTCCTAGATAAAATAAATAATCATTTCTGAATAACTAAGAACTTAAATTACACTGAAGTTAATAAAAAGAAGAATTTGAAAGCATACCTTTCCTTTTCTGGCTTCTCGAATTATTTCCTTTTCGGGATCATTCAAACCAAGTGCTTCTTTATGAAAGGTAAAGTTTTCCAAAGTCAGATTTTCTTTTGCAGTCACTATAAAATCAATTTACCGATTAAGTAAACAGTGCTGATGTTATTTTACAGATGAAATTTTCAGGGTGGCCGAAAAACTTCATTTTCAAAATTCCCTGATTTTTCCCTGAGCAATTTCTCGTTTTCCCTGGCCATTAATATTCAAAAAACAGCATTTAAACCTTGTAACATTTTAACATAGAATATTTTATAAACGGAATAAAACAATTTCAGATTAAAATTTCAAACTTATTTATTTCAACCAAACAAAATTACTTTTCAATAAAATATTTCAATTTTCCACAAAATAGTTGAACTTTTAACCCAATTGTTGAATTTTCAACCTACAAAGCAGAATTTTCAACCAAAAGGTCGAATTCTCTAACAACAAAGACGAAACTTCAACCAAAAACAGTTCAATTTTCAACAGAATAATTGCATTTTTTAGAAGTCAGTTGAATTTTCAACAAAAAAGGTTAATTTTCTATCCAAAAGGACGCATTTTTTATCCAAATATATAAATTTTCAACAAAGAAGTTGAATTTTTGTCGAAAAAAGATTACTTTTTATCAAAATACTTGAATTTTCAACAAAATAATTGAGTTTTTAACAAACTGGTACAATTTTCAACCAAATAATTGAACTGAAAAATAATTGAACAAAGATGAATTTTCAACCAAATAGTCGAATTTTCAAAACAAAAAATAATGATCTTCAACCAAAATCGATGAATTATCAAATGAATTATCAAATAAAATAATGAATATTCCAGTCAAAAGACGAATTTTAACAAATAAAATTTTTTCCACAGTTAAACTTCCAGTTTAAAATTTTTTAATTTAAACAAAAAGAAACGGGTTTTCGAAAACAGATGAATTTTCAACTAAAATTATGAAACTTCAAGAACAAAATTATTTTTCAACAAAGTAGTTCAACCTTCAATCAAGTAGTTCAATATTTAATAGGAAAAGATGGATATTCAACGAATAATGTAACAGTAGATGTTTCAACCAAAAAAGATTTTTGTTGTAAATGAAAAATATTTGAGATCAACCAAAAAAAGACGAATTTTCAATTTTTTTAAATAAACGAATTTTCAATAAAATGATTGAATGTTGAACAAAGAAAGATTTCAGTTGAATTTTCAATCAAAATTGGGAGTTTTTAACAAAATTGTCGAACTTTCAACCCAATAATACATTTTTTAATTAAAAACATAAAAAATTGAAATACAAGTCAAATAAATTACTGACGAGAATATCATATCAGAGCGGCCGCAAAACTTCACTTTGAAAATTCCCTAATTTTTCCGTGACCAATCTTTCGTTTTCCCCGACCATTAATATTCAAAGACCAGAATCTTAATCTTGTAATATTTTCAACATAGGATCTTTTATAAACGGAATAAAATCAATTAAAATTGCATGACTTTTGCAAACTCCTTGACCTTTCCTGACCAGTAAAATTCCCTGACATTCCCCTAATTACCAGGTTTTTCCTGACCTACGACCACCTTGAATTTTGAACTAGGCATAAAAACAAGGTTCTACTTACAGCTCGTGGAGACTTCTCGGAAGCTTCTTACTTTTTTCCCCTTTGGTGTGATATAATAAATATCAGACATTTTTTTCATATTAGCATCAAGCCCAGTCCCCCTGAAAACTAATTCGCGCTTCCAGCCATGTTTGAAAGGTTCTTGAAAAGCGGGATTCGTCATATCGACTTTCTGTTTTCCCGTGCTTGGAGGACTAACTCCACGGGATAATCGAGTCCCTCTCGATTTTAATATCGGTGTACTGCTATTCACAGATGAATCTGACGATTTGGTAACCACTTCGTCGGATTTCAGACGAGTCCCTTCGGATTCGATATTATTTGATTTTTCGGTTGAATCTGATTCGGATTCTTTGACAGATTTAATGCTCTCTGCGGCGGAATCTTCTTCACTTATAAAACTCTTTCGAGAAGGTCTTCCGCGTTTTGGTTTTGGAGCGACAGACAATTCTGCTTCAGCTGCAAAAGGAAAAAATTAGAATTTCAGAAATTTTCTTAATTTTTGATAGATTTATAAATTTTTAAACCCGAAATATTCTGCAAAATACATATAAAACGGTATCTGATATATCTATTTTAAAACAAAGTTATCAATTCAACAAATTAAAAAGAAATATTGTTTTCAAAAATTTCTGTAGAAATTTGTGTACCTAATGGAATTTTTAGGGTGCCCTTTTTAATCGAGGAAAAAATTCCCAGTAATTTCCATTTTAAATTTAATGTCATTAAACTGCAAAATTGTAAACTTTTATAAATTAAACAGTTCAAAGATTTCTGGTTAAAAAATATAAATGCGCTATCATTTCCAAGCTCTCAGCTAAAACTAATTGTCGCTTTCAACTCACATTAATAAATATGTTCAAAATAAAACATGTCCCTCTTCCAATACATTACAAAATTAAAAATAAGAAATCTGAGTGTTAAAAATACCAAATTGGCCCCCAGCCCAATCAACAATTATGAAGACTCAATCAAAATGTTTAAAATAAAAAAAAAGGTCCCTCTTCCAATTCAGAAAAAATCACAAAATGTCTTTCCAACTTGATAAAAATCTCCCTTTCAACTTGACAAAAATCTGTCAAACAAAAAAAGTTCTGTCTTCCAATTCAGAAAAAACACCTAAATTTCGTCCCTTCCAACTCTAGACAAACCTTAAAAATCAAACTAAATCCCTCTCCCAATTAAGAAAAAATTTAAAACCAAAATTTCCTCCTTCACACTTCAATAAAAATCTTAAAAATAGAAAACGTTCCTCTGTCAATTCAACATAAATTAAAAACTAAAAATTCCCCGTTTCAAATGCAATAAAAATGTCTAAAATACCAAAGTTGTCCGCCTTCAACTCGATAAAGACATAAAAAAGAAAAAAGTTCCTCTTCCAATTAATAAAAAATTAAAATCAAAATTTCATCTCTAACTTTAGAAAATTAGAATTGTGAAATTCAATCTTTATTTTAGTCTTAAGTCGTTTACAAATAATAATTGTTCAATTTTTATTATTATTAATATTTATTATTTTTATTTATTAATTTTTTCACATTTTTTCATTTATATTTATTTACTACTATAGTCAAATATTGCAAGATATTAAAAAATTGTTATTTTAATGTATATAATTGTAATATTTTAATGCATTTGAAACAAAATAAAAGCGTTTAATTATGAATCTATTACTTTGAAGCTATTTTAAAATTGAAAAGCTTATACAAATTTTAATTTGTTCTTGCAAAATCAATTATTGTTCAATTTTTAACACTCGAACTCTAGTTTAAATAATCCTTACTTCATTTATATTTTCAGTTGATCAACTTGAAACTTTTTTTTAAATTTAAATTTATACGCTTTTAATTACAACTGCATTTTAAAATTCTTTACATTGAAAATATACGCTTAAAAATAATTACATAAAATGAAACATTTTTAAGTAAAAGCTTTTAAAAGCACGAATTAGAAACTGAATGATTTCATAATTGAAAAGTTAAACATTGAACTCAATATTAAAAAAAAAGAAATCGAACTTATTTTAAATTCCACTAAATCACGTGATACGAAATTTGTGATATTTCAAGAAATTTAGCATATTTTTTTCTAAAAATTTGTAAAATTCCCGGTCAAAGGACAAATTCCCTGCCATTTTCAGGTTTAAACAAATTCCCGGTCCAGAGGCCACAAAAATGGAGCAAACTAGGAGACTGTTTTGAACAATTTGAAGGTTATGTTCGACATTTGAAAAGATTTGATTTTCTGGAATTTCTGACAAAGAAGGTCAAGAATAAAGTAGATACTATTAACATTTACAAAGATGAAGGTAATCTGAAATAAAATGCCTACTATAACTAATTATAAAACGTGGTAATTATGAATTATGAATCAAGAACAACAGACAAAGAATAAAGAACTAATTTGTTAAAGAAGCCAAAAGAATATGAAAAAGCACTTTAACCAGACTAAAAATTCAGAAAAACACAAATGCAAATCAAAATTTCGTTTTTCATTGCTGCAATCATTATGCATGAACACGAACCATATCGCGAATGGAATCTTCGTCTAACATGCATAATTTTCGAAAGAATAGTCTGAAAATTACCAATGAGTTTTTGAAGGACCAAGTTTCCGGACTGGGAGTTATTGAAGCCGTGTCTGTCAAAACCACTGAAATCCACCGAATCCTCGGAGTTGATGTCAGGTTCCGAGAGTTTCCGTTTACGTCCCTTCATCTTGGACTTTGCGTCACTCTCGACGGTGCTCGTCGAGTTGGCCTTGGTTTTCCGCAAATTTCTTTTCCCTGGAGACGAGATGTCCTTCACGTCCCCATTAACTTCCCGCACATTTTCTTGGACTACTTCCATCGGTTCCTCCGATTTTTTCTCTGATTGTTTCTCCGGCTGCTCGACGGTTTCTAGGTTAAAACCTTCGCACGCCACCTCGGCGTTCCCGCCATTAACAGCGACACTATCCATGGGTCTTGCGAAGACGTGCACCCGGATTCAAGCCTCACTTTTCACCGAGTCCCGTGTATCACGAAACTTTTAACCGTCAGGAATTTTCGAACAATGATCGCCTTGCGTTTTTTGGTTATACGGTAATGCCGCTGCGTTCATTTGTCCGTTGATACACAACACTCACTGCACAACCACACAACTGCCTTCGCATTTCACAGTTACACACAAAGAAAAGCGGTCTAGACTTTACACTCGACCGGATGTGAAACTTCTTACTAGACAGTCTTATGAAATTCCCCAGAATTGGCGCGCTTTCTAAAGAATATTAATATTTTCATGCATTTGGTTAAAAAATAAATTAAGTGGAAGAGTCAGCGATGATGTTTATATAATGTTTTCTATTTATTTTTGTGTTTAAACATTTTTATTAATAGCTGGCTTCAAAATTAATCAATAGCGAACCTAATTTGTTGAGAGTTAATTATTTTTGGTTAAAAATTCGACTATTATATACTTGGTTCAGATTTGATCTTTTTATGTTAACAATTACATTCTTTGGTTTGAATTTTTATTATTTGTTTAAAAGTTTATAATTCTGATAAAAAATCATCAATTTGATTAAAAAGTCATCCTTTTTGGTTGAAATTCAACAATTTTGGTTGAAATTTTGATTTTTCTTAACTCTGAAAAATGATTTTTGATTGAAAAATCAACTATTTTGTTGAAAATATATCTTTTTCGCTTTGGAATTAAACAATTTTGTTAATTTTTCTTCTTTTTTTGACTGAAAAATCTTTTCTTGGCTAAAAAATCAACTATTTTGTCAAAAATTCGTCTCTTTTGCGTGGATTCCACTATTTTTTATTTAAAATTTAAATATTTTTCAGTTGAATTATCAACTATTGCATTTTTTGTTGAAAATTCATCTTGAATGGTTGAAAATTTTTATTAATTGGTTGAAGATTTTATTATTTTGTTGAAAATTCAACCATTTTGTACAATTTGGGTTGAAAATTTAACAATTTGATGGAGATTTTTTTCTCTTTTGACAGAAAAATAAAATATCGTTTGTTGAGAGATCATCTTAAATGGTTGAAAATTTTATTATTTTTTTTAAAAAATCAACAATTTTGTCATATGTATATTCATCCTTTTTGGTTGAAATTCAACTGTTTTTGTAGGAAATTCATCTTTCTGTCTTGAAAATTTATGTTATTTTTGGCAGAGGATTGATCGTTTTGGTTGAAAATTCATCTATATGGTTGAAATATAAATATTTTAATTAAATTCAACTATTTTGGTAGAAATTTATCTTTTTTCTTGACAATTCATATTTTACGGTGGAAAACTGAACTATTTTTTTTCCAGAAAATTCGCCTTCTTACTTGCAAATTCAACAATTTGGATGAAAAATCAGCTATCATTTGTTGAAAAGTTGTATCTTTCGGAATTAATTCAACTATTTTTTTTGTATTAAAAATTAAAATATTTCTTGGTTAAGGCTATGTGACGAGTGGGTCATGCGACCGGCCTCCTACCTTATCGACACTTTTTTTTATTTGTAAACTTATTTTCACACGAATAACCACATCGAGCTCAAAATTTGGGATAATAAATAAGAAGCATTCAGAAACGCGGCTCTGGTCCTAAATTTGTATAATTATGAAAAAAGTTTTTTTTTGTAAATAATTTTTTTTTGCTTTTTTCATCATTATAAAAATTTAGGGCCAGAGCCGAGTTTCTTAGTACTTCTTATTTATTATCCCCAATTTTCAACTCGATGTGGCTATTCGTGTGAAAATAAGTTTACAAATAAAAAAAGTGTCGGTAATGTAGGAAGCCGGTCACGT
>JAABKJ010006727.1:10006-21658 GCA_011634705.1 Andricus grossulariae
CCAAAATTCTGGGGAAATTTGGACACCGCAAGGAGCAATTTGTAGATCAGCTATTTTGGAAAAAAATAAAGCCTTTGTCTTTAAAGAATCCAAAAAATTTTTTCAGTTTTTACTTCATTCTGAATATCTCTAAGTTTTTTGAATCTTCGCAATTCAGAAGATGATTTAAAACGGAATTGCTGTATCACGTAACAGTTTGAAGGGATGTAGAATCAGAATTCCTCTGGAAAATGCGATACTTCATACTTGAGTGGCTCCTTATTCAGAAAAATCATACCTTGGAAAAATATATAGATACCTGGAAAAAACCTTGAATTGTTAGGGATTTTTTTTACGTAATTTTAGTAGACGCAATTCGTAGATACATTCCGGCGTTTGTGTCTGAATGTTCAACATTTTATTTGGTTTCTTTCAAAGCACTGTACCAATTTTCGTTGTTCAATTCATGACAAAATTTAATACAGCAAATAAGAAATACTGTACATTTTTGTATGTAAGAATCTTATATTTTTACGATTCACTCCAATCAGAGATATGAGTCTGTATTTTCATAGTCGCTATTCGACTTCTTCTAATCGTGCCTCGATTATCCCTACATTCGTATATTTAATTTCAATTATGGAAATGCGATAAAAGAAATATTTATACCAAAATCTTATCCAATTATCATTCTAAAATCTTTAAATATTCTACGTTTTATACTTCTCTTTTAATGAAACAAGCTAATACTTAATAATACCCTCATTTCTCGCATTATTTAATTTTTTTCTATTTCACCAGGTCTTCCAGGAATACATACCAGATTTTAGTTTTCGCCTCCGGCATATTTTGCCAGATTTCAATGTTCTCTTTTAACATATTATGATTTTAAAGTAATTTACCTCTTAAGAATTATAAGGAATTTCAAAGATGTCCTCATGAATTCCAAGGAATTAAAACTGGCCAAACTTGTGCTTGATTGTTGAATAATAACAAGGAATTGATGCTGAATGTTAAAAAATGTTTGCTGCACGTCCACTTGCGATTTTTTTGGACGAAATAAGGTTAGGTTCTCTGCTCTCCTGAAAAGAAAAATATACAGAATGAGAAAATCAAAATCCAGAAAGTTATCTATGCCGCAAGAGAACCAACAAAATATTAAACATTTTTGATTTTCTATAGAAATGCTAACAATATTTTATACTATCGAATTTGTCTATCAATTTGTGTATATACTTTATAAATATACACCCATTTTAAGTTTAAATTATCTTGTGACATGGTCACTTTTATATAGATATTCTATTACTATACGATAGCAGGTGAATTTTTAAATGAGAGTATGATAGCCGCGATTTTGAATTTTGGAATTTTGGCTTCAATTTCCTAATGAGCAACACTTGAAATTCAAAAATCCATTCTAAAGCAGAAAAACCAATTTTTTAGTTTTTGGTCGATTGAAAAATACTAAAGGAGGTCAAAAAGGTGCCATACATATATAGCCCTATGCAGAAAAGGGCTAAAATAAAAAATATCTGTATTATCAACAGAATATTCTGAAGGAAATTAAATTGTTTGATGATAAATAATTGTTTCCTTTCTATTTTTTCGTATCTCAAAAAAACAATGACAGATAGATACACAAGTAAGATCCACTTCTTCTGAATCAGTAAGATCGAAAATGTCGAGATTTGATGAAATCTGTGAAAGTCAATTTTCACACAAAACCAATACCTTCTCATTGAGAGGAAAATGTAAAAAGCTCCAAGTCTCTTCGTGAGAAGTTTCTTATGGGAAACATATGTTGATGCCATTCAACTTGCCTCACAATATTTTCACAAGTGGTATATAATATACCAACATACGAATGTCTATTTTAAGAAAAACTGCATCCTCTGTTTCTTGTTGCAGGGTTGAGTTCCCACTTCGAGTGTTTACCCAACGGCGCCCCTATTCCTGGCGTTCCTCGTTCCAGAACTTCTTACTCTTCTGACAGATATCATTCTCCTGAAAGGTGTCTTCCTCCTACTGAGCCACTTCTTCATTCGAGGTCTAAGTCTCCTCCGGTCAGACCTCATTCTCCTGAAAGGATACTTCCTCCTGCCGAGCCTCTTCTTGATTCCAGGCCTAAGTCTCCTCCGTTTAGACCTAATTCTCCTAAAATGTCACTTCCTTCTGCCGAGCCTTTTCTTCGTACCAGGTCCAGGTCCCCTCCAGGAGTAAATCATTTCCCTGCAAGGAATCTTTTTCCTACCAAGTCCAAGTTTCCTCCTGTCAGGCACCATTCTTTAACCACAGTTGGGTTGAAACAACTGGGACTTATCCGGCTTATTCCCAAAACTAATCCGCATCGACAATTCGAAATTCGAAGATACTCTTTTCCTGTGAATGAATCAATTCATGTAAAAGGACGAGGAAATGTCTATGTGCCCGTGCCAACCGCAGAACAAAATGTTCTAACAACATCCACTGGCGATGTCATTGCAATATTGGAGGGAAAAGTACATCTTCGTGCAATATATAAAAAAAGACATTTCACTGAAAAACGAGTAAAAGTAAACATTCACAGCGGAGCGGTTGAAGATATGATCCCAGAAGAATGCGCGGAAGTTCCCACAGGCAACCATCGCTCAATTAAAACAAATTTTAGTATAGTAAATGTAGACGACATTGCTTCTGATCAATAATTTGAACTTGAAAGAATGTCCAACTAACATAAAATATTTCTTGTGATTTAGAGTTCGATTGAAATGTGACAAGTAACTAGTAATTATATTAAATAGTCGAGGTGTTATAGTTCTCGAGGCTTCAATCATTTTCAACACGCCAGTTTTTTTCGAAAACCTATAAAAAAGCTTGCTGTTCATTCCCTTATGAAAATACGTTTGAAGGAAAATGATTATAGGCTCATAATGATTTACCTATGATAATTTACAAATGTAGGAGAGACCACACTACAATAGATAGGAGACTATTCCTCAACCTATATTGGCATCAGTTTGAAACAATTGTGACACATTTTTGTCTTTAAATAGACGCGGTATATTCAGTTAACTATTTCTATCAGACATCATATCATACAATTTGTTGCTTAGCTCTACTGACCTTTTCTTTATACACTGTCAAAAGTACGATCGATAGATAATCATATCTGTCGTCACACTTGGACATGATACAATATTGAAAATTTAAATTAAATGAATCATATTTTATAATTTAACACATATTTGCTGGGAAATGCTTATATGGATAAGAACAGAAAAGCAATAATACGAGTTGAAGATAGAAGAGGTCAAATGAAAGCTGAAAAGATAATAATATACAAAAGATTTTGAAGAAAATCAGAAAATTATTTTTAAAAAGTTGAAGAAAAGTAGGAAAGGAAGTAGCATTACATAAAAAATCAAATGATTCAGGCCAAACGGCGAAGCGATTTTGTCTGATATTTTGTTGAATGATCTAGTGAGTATAAAGAATTTCGGTAAAGGCTGCCTTTTTCGGATAAAATCTTAAGATAAATTCATTCAGGGGCGAACACACCACATAGGAAAACTGGAGGCCCCTACCCAAAAGAGTGGGTGAATTCCCGACAGGTTGGGTGCGTGGAGGTGGTTGGTGGTGAATAATATCATGAAATGCAAATTTTAAGTATAATAAAATTCTAAAAGTATATAATATCAAAAGTAAATGTACAGAGGAACGGTTTCTCATAAGCAATTTATATAAGAATCAAAATGTAGATATTGTATCGAAGATTTTACAGTTAGACTAATTCGGCGTGAATATTGCATGCATGAATTTGGGGGCGCATTGCGTATAAGAAACCGTTTTTCTTCACACTTTCTGGTAACATTATATTGTTTACAGTTTCATTTTACATAAATTCTGCAGTTTATGATATTTTAAGACTCCAAATATCTTCACTCACCATACCTTTTGAGAATTCACTCACTCACTCCAGTAGGGCTCCTAGTTTTTGTATAGAATGTGGTCGACCGAAGGTAACTCCAGCGTAGCCGGTAAGTGACTAAAGCTCGAGAACTGCTTTATCTGCTCGCTGCTTTGCTGAATAGCAGAACACTTCACTACAACGATGCTAACAAATTAAATTTTCTTCTTTCGATTGTTGCATGAAAAACAGGATTTTCTCCGAAAAAGTGGCCTTCACCGAGAGTCTTTACACTCTTTAGATCATTTATACAAGAAATCAGACAAATTGGTTTTACTTTTCGGCCTGAATCCCCTGAGTCTGATTTACACACGATTTTTAGGTCCCTTAAGTGCTGCTTGGCTGTCAGAACAAATGTGAATGTGCTGGCCTTTATAAGCCTGCTTAGAAGTTTTCTCCAGGCACGCTTTAATAGCTATTATATCGCCCTAGAAAACTGTAGGAATGTGCCATTTCTTCCCTTTTAGGAAAAATGACCTCGCAGGATTTCTTGCAGGACAATTTTCTTAACATAACCTCAGATTGCATAGCGAGAATATTAACCTCGCATAGTTTGCGCTCACTGATATCCTGTCGATATTTCACTTCAACACTAATAAGGTTGTCCCCACTATGAGTCTATAGACTTCCGCTGCTGCAATCTTCCTCACAAAAAAGAGCTACGGCAGAATGACCAGAATTATTTTAATAGCTGCTGTTGATGTTGTTTTCGTAGTACCAGTGATCGCCAAGCAGATAACTCTTTAAAGGCTTTCAAGTTGTTTAGTAGCACTGATTAGTTCACTCCTTGGCTAACTCCTTGGCACAGTTTGGATGAAATGAATTCTTCGTGCAGGCATTCCCTTGAAACTTTGGCTTTTACTTCATTACCATGTAGCGAAGTATTTACCGTTCTGCATCCACCTGTTTGCTGCGTCATGAACTTTGTATGTTTCAACAGAACCGTATAGGGATTCAATTGGAGTGTTACTAGATGTCCTCGCTGTGTCTAAAAACATTGCAATTGCTACTATACCTTTCCGCATTTCATTATCAACGCGGGAGGTGAATGCATACAGAGCTTCTACGCTAGATCTACCTTTTTGAGAAGCAAAATATTTTTTGTTGCATTTGCATCATGAACGAGGTCAGGAATATCGGCCCATAGGATTCTGCCTCATGAAAGGTATCCTTACTCGGCTTCAGAATTTCACTTTCTGGTGAGTTGCTTTCAATAATGCTTCTCAATTCTTTACCTAGCTATTACGTTAATTTCGGGGTTGCAATTGACTTTCGAGGCCATATCCCTGAGGTGTAGGTTTAGAAACTTAAATTGACTTTTTTTCCTTAAAGGACACTGGTAAACCTATGAAAAGTGTGGACACTGACAAACTGAAGGCTCCAAGAAAACCAACAAAGACAATAAAGTCGCATCCAAGAATGCAGTGTTGGTGGAGGAAGCCATGGAAGTAAATGAATTTATATCTAATGAATAATGTCTGGATAAATGCACTACGGTACACATGTGTATGTATCTACAATGATCGAGATGAATTCACATTAATTGATGTAAACACACAACATGAAGTATAACAGATATTAGGCCGTTAATCAAAAACAGTAGGCTTGCGTTGAGCATCCATATGAGACAATATCTATGAACAAACAATGCAAGAAACGTCTTTATGTGGTGAGTACACATGTATCGTGTGTGCTACGACTATGATCGTCTTTCGCAAAAACCCTATAATACCAGGGCAAGTAACAAACTGGAATCAATCTACACTGTAATGTATGACCCAATTTGGACAAAAACTCTTTGTGGTGTGCGATGTTTCGCTACATCCATTTATGATAATCCACGATGTATGGTATTCGCTTTTCAAAAAATTTTGTATAAATGAAAAAAATTTGTTCGGAATAATTGTGCCAAGCATTAAAAATTGACTAAGTCTCATTGGCTCAGGCGAATCAAATTAATGTATCCAATTCTTTCAACATATCAGTTTAAACGAATTGTGTTACTAGATTTTACTCGTTTCAACTGATAAGCTCGTCGCATACATAATAATACACATATGAGATAAGGACTACTAAGATATGACTTTATGTATTATATACTCTAAGGAAGCACCAGAATATCCATTAGTACTCTTTTTTTACAAAAGATGAAGATTGTTCACACATCCTGCTTATTCTTGGCCATTATCCTGAATTTTACTGGTAAATATAACATCTCATGAATATGATAGTATCCTTTTTCAACCTATTAGTAAATAAAAATTCGTGGAATTTAATCTGCATTTCATCCTGATTGCTATTTTTTCCAAACACTATTTGAGATGGATTGAAATAAGTACAAATTCAATCCGTACTTATTCCGCGTGAATCTAAAAAAATTCCTATCAATACAAAATTCGTTCGAATTTTTAATTTGAGTTGAACTGGAAGTGGGAATTCGTCCACATGGAAATGTCGACGTGTAACATTTCTGCATGCGCACAGTTGGGAGTAAACCATCTGCGCATACGTGGACGTGTACGTTGGACTTTAGATTGTTTCAAGATATGCTGCATAAGCATAATTTAAAACTGCCAGCTTTTGAATGCTTTTTTTTTTAATGAATCAATGTGCCAACCTCAGATAGTTCTTATCTCGATAGTAAATTCACTTCGCGTTACGCGCTTGGATGCTTTCTCGCCTTGCGCTCAACTGTAAAACCTCTGCCTTTAAAGATATTGTTGCTTTGTTTCCATTTTATATTTAAAAGAAAATAATTCTATTCAAGGATCTATCTGCCTTGAAAAACACATACGTATTAGAATAATTATACTCGATTTCTCATGTGTATTTATATAATTCCCTAATAAATTAAAAAATAAAGACTCCAGATAAGCAGACGCCTTCCCAAAAATAACATATTTTGACGGAGTGTAATCTCGTAGAACTGCGATTACAACCTATTGTACTATCAAGGCAATTTTTAATGGGTTTTAATGTTTTAGTTTTGAAGAGACACATTCTTTCCATAAACAAAATCAATGAAATTTTTTCCTAATTATTAGGCAATAATTTCCACTAGGTTAGGACATGAACAAGAATTGTTCATGATGTAGCAAATTAATGAATAAAAGTAATTTTTTTGTAAATTGCGATGATTAGTTGTTTCAAATTCATAGTTTTAATATGAAATAATAAAAAAAATTAATGTTTGATTACGATTAGTCAAGAAAAGATGCTTTTTGACAATCTTTTTAACAATTTTCCAAAACAAATACACAGTTTTTGTATGTAACAACGAATAGGCTCAATTTTTTTCAAAATCTTCGGAAAATGTCTTGCCATTGACTTCCTGCTGTTAATTATTCGATAAAATCTTTATGAATAACTTCACATTTCCAAAATTATTCAACGTATGAGACAAATTTTTTCGCAGAAAAAGTCATTTTTGGTCATTTTCGCATTAATAGGGGTTTTCGTGGAAAAAGCTAGAAATTTCTCACCAATGACGTCTTCTGGTCATACTTGTGCAGTTAACAAGAATTTTTCACTATTCACAAAATATTCATGAGCAAATTCACAGTTGGAACATTTTTCTATTATACATATCAAATTGTTTTGCAATGAATTTAAAAACCAAGGTCATTATAAATGTGTTAATCGAAGGTGTGATGGGTTCTTGGTTATTCCGTTATTGAATTATCAAATTATCCTTGATTTATTATTTTGTTACCCAATAACCCGATAGCCAAGAATCCATTACACCTTTAATTAACACTTATATAATAACCATGGTTTTTTAGTTCTTCCCACAAAACAAAGGAACATTTACCATGGAAAAATGGTAAAACAGCGATCTGATTTGGATTTATTGTTTGAATAATCAACAGTTCTTGTTGATTAGAAAATTATGACAAGAAGGAGTCATTGGTAAGAAATTTCTGGTTTATTGCATGAAAAAATTAGCTACTCACGCAAAAGTAGACAAAATGAACACTTCTTCATATAAATTGTTGAAAGAATCAACGGCTCTTATCTAATGGCACATTTCATAATCAGGAAATTTATTTTTGATTTACAGTCGATAAATCGACTACTACAATATATTTGAATCGTTTTGAAAAGCTTTTTTTCAGTAGCATATCGCCTTTCCGGATTGACTTTTCAGAAAGAATTTCGAACGGGTTAATTATTCTGAGCCTTAGCCAATGGCATACTCAAGTTCCGTATCTGTTCAAAATTCTCTTGGATCAGTTTTTCCACCCTATTTCAAATTTTTTTAGACTGCAAGGGTACATTTTTGCACGAAAGTCGCACCCAGTTGAGAGTGTTCAACCTTGACATGTGCATGTGGAGGAATTCTAAAAATAGTACCATATGGAAGACTACATAACCTCAAGCTTTTTTGTAAAAGAATTGGATAACATTGTTGCGAACAGTTCACAACTACGTTCATTGACTACTATCACATTCACAATTACAAACAGATTTAGACATCTTAACGTAAGTGTCAACTTTCTGCAGAATTCCTATCCAATTTCAAGATAAAAAAAGATTGCGGATTCTCTGTGAAAGGTTTCCAAGGAAAGCATTCCTCGATGCCTCCAAACTTGTCTGCTAATACTACCGCAAGTGGTTTATGATATACAAACATATAATTGTTTACGTTAAATAAAATTCAATTTTCTGTTTTGTGTTGCAGAGTTTAGTGCACAGTTCGAATGTTTACCTAATGGCGCCCCTATTCCTGGTATTCGTCGTTCTGCAACTTCTTACTCTTTTAAGAGATATCATTCTCCTGAAAGGTGTCTTTCTCCTGCCGAGCCCCTGCTTCGTTCCAGGACTAGGTCTCCTCAGGCCAGGCCTCATTTTCCTGAGAGTTCTCTTCCTCCTGCTGAGCCTTTTCTGCAGTCTCCTTCTATCAGGAATAATTATCTAAGAACAGTTGCGTCGGAATCTGCAAAAGTTGGACTAATGCGCCTTATTCCAATGACGAATCCAAACCGGCTATTTCAAATTCGAAGATATACTTTTCCTTCTGATAAACCAATTCAAGTGAGACTACGAGGTCATATTTTTGGGCCCATGCCAACCGAAGAACGAAATGTTTTAACAACATCCACTGGTGACATTCTTGCAATATTGGAGCGTAATAATACAATTCTGCGTGGAATGTATACAACGAGACATCACTCTCATAAACGAGTAAAAATAAATATGGTCAGCGGGGTGATTAAAGAGATGACTTCAGAAGAGTGTGCAGAATCTCCCATTGGCAATACTCGCCAAATCATCAAGAATTTTAGAATAGTGACTGAACACAACATTTCTTTCCATCATTAATTTAATTTTTGTAAATTGTAAGACTAAAATACAATATTGTTTGTGATCCGAAGTATGATCAAAATGCTGAGGGTAATTTGTACTTTTATTACGTTGAACATCACAAAATTAGTTATAAGTAGTTTTATTGGACTGAGAATCCAAACTGAATGAATGAAGTCTGCTAAAGTATTAAAATTTTTTGACAATTCATCAGTCATTACGGGACTTTAGGAAGAATTTTACAATTGAATTAAAAAATTATATACTTGTACCACAAATTTAAATTTCTTGTATTAGATAGTGTAACTTGTTCATGAAAGAAATAAAAAGATGTTTCATACGATTTCTCGAACAATTTATGTGATAGTTTTATTTTTAAAACCAAGGCAAACTAAACAGTGTTAACTCCATCGCCACTTCCATTGGATTATGCAAATGTATCAACACCTTTTTTTTATACAATGGTTACTAAACTGATCCATCTACCAACACACAACTAAATAATTTACTTAATCGTTTGTAAATGATTTCTTTATAAAGGTTTTAGTCTATTCCGTAAATTTGGGTGTACTGGACTTATAGCACTGTTTAGCATTTTCCGCTTATAGGATCAATCACTAAGATTTTCCACAGTCCTACCTCCAGTTAGAATTGATCTATTGAGTGAATAGTGAGTGGAATTATCATATGTTTAGAAATCATATGTATGAAGATACATCTTACATAACGCATTTTTGTGATGATGTTAACTTAAGGGCCGTAAAGGCAGGACTCAACAATATATAGTTATATTTAGTTTTTGTTCAGAAACTTTTTTTCAATTTTAACTGGAGCATCTATTAGAAAAACGTTTTACACAAAAACTTTATATTAGCCAATTTTGCATTCGGATTACAGATCTGATTCAAAACAGAAATACGCCCTAATTATGTAGAAAAGATGTAATTCTAGAATTTATAGAGAACAATAAGGCAATTCAAATTCAAGGCTGGTTGCTGGTTCCAATGCCCTTCAAAATGCAAATAATATTTTTTGGGTGCGGGAGTTCAAAATTTCGATTGCAAATTTCAAAAACCTAAAATTTTATGATCCGTATGAAGAAATCATTTTTTGGAGAAGGAAAAAAAAATTCCTTCCATCAGGATTCTTTCTCGTTCTCCAAAAAATCATTTTTTTGGATAATTAGTTAAATTCTTTGTTTTTGTCATGAAAAACTGTTTTTATAGATGAACTGATTTTGATTAATAAATGTAAAATCAGACTTGGCGAATTTTTTTAGACATATCTATGGTTTTTATTTTGAGGTTTTAAGTGAATTTCAATCAGCATATATCTTTCTATTATTCTCACCTGGATATTTCCTATATATAATTTCTGATGAGGTCTAAATTTTTTTTGAAACATGTTGATTCTTAGTAGCATGAAAAGGACAGAGAATAATTAAGAAAAGAGTCACAGGTTGGTTTTTGTTGACCCTTTTTTTCCCTCTTTGTTTCCCTCTGTTACGAAATTGCCTCTAATGAGCCGGAAAGGAGGTAGTTTAGAGACCTAATTATTATTAGTGAATGTATATTCAATATATTTCAGATAAGATAGGTCCTAGGCCATCATCCAGTCGAAATAGAGTTGACTTCGCCGAAATTTTAGTTAAAGATTATGTTTCCTAGGGAAATACGCCGCCAAAGCCTAACCAAAATCGAATTGCACCTTCTCTAAAAAAATCTCCACATAAAGTTAACGGAGCAATCTGTTCTCGTTCAACTGCTCAAAATCGCGTTGAAATGATTCCAGCGAAATCAACTAATATTTCAAATCAATCAGCAGACAGCGCAACTTGACAAGAAAATAATGTACTTCTGACACCACCTCAATCAATTGTGCCACAAACCAATAAATAATTTGAAGATTTAGATGACACTGTCCATTCATTGGGATTAGAACTTGAGATAGAAAAAGACGAATCTCCTCTCATAAATGCAACGCTTGAAAATACGTCTTTATCGATGTTTTCTGAAAAAGAAGAGACTGAAACGAAGGATGATCAACCGAAAATGTCGAAAAACCAGTAACTACAGAAGGAGAAAGATGAGATGGTAGAAACCTTGTTTAAGCAACAGTCGGCAAGAACTAATGCATTGATAACCAAATAAGATGAAATGCCAACTAAGAAAGTGAATGATATTTCGAAAAAAAATATTGCAGCAGAATACTCTTCTTCTAGTTCAAGCATTCGCCATGGCTCAAAATTCAACACCAGCATATGCGATGTTCTCACCATATCTTCCACACCTTTCCCACAAAATTGCAGGTATATCACCTCCATATCCGAATATTACTACTTGAAATGCAGGAAAGCATACAGCTGAGCTTTTTGCACCACTAGTTATCCAAAACGCGATGCCTTATTATTCGTACGGCTT
>JAABKJ010006728.1:0-21657 GCA_011634705.1 Andricus grossulariae
TATTATGCACCTCCAAATGAAGTATTTAAGAGAAAAAAAATGACTCCTTTAAAAATTACCGGATTTGCACCAATTTTCCGACCAGATGACTGGACTACTAGGAGTCGGAACCAATTGGATATACATTATTGCTCAAAAAGTGCAGACTTCACACTCTTTCCCTATTCTTCTCTTTTCCCCTTTTCAAAAAGAATTCCTCATTTCCCCCCTGTTTTCAAGAAACGGTCGCTTTTTCTCGTTTTTCGCTTAAATTCGAACTGAATTAGTCGAACCTAATAATTATAAAATAATAACTAATTATTTATTTTATCGAAAATTTAACAATTTTGTTAAAAAATTATCCTTTTTGGTTGAAAATTCAATTTTTTGTTAAAGACCCGTCATTTTCGGTGGAAAAATTAACTATTTTGTTAGGAAATTCATCTTTTTCGTTAAAAATAAAAATGTGGGGTTGAAACTCAATCTGTTTTGGTTGAATTCAAATATTCTCTTATTTAAAATTAAAATTCTTTTTGGTAAATTTTTCGTCGAGAATTCATATTTTTTGTTTAAATTTCAACTACTTGATTAAAAGTTGAACTATTTTGTTAACAATTAATTTTGTTGAAAATTCGTTTTTTTTTTGTTGGAAATTGGTTGAAGCTGGATCCTTTTTAGTTAAAAATTCAACTGTTTGGATGCACATTAATCCAAATATCAATTATTGCATTTTTCGTTGAGAATTCATCTTTTTTGGTAAAAAATTCCAACTACTCAGTAGAAAGCTAAACTACTTTGTTAAAAATTTATTTTTTCAGTTGATGATTCATCATTTTAGTTGAAAACTTATCTCTGGTTGAAAATTAAACTATTTTCTTAGAAATTAATTTTTTTTTAACTGATAATTTAACTATTCCATTTTTGGTTGAAAATTGATCTTTTTTAGTTGACAATTCAACTATTTGTTTAAAAATTCGCCTTTTTTGATAGAAAATTAATCTTCTTAGTTGAAATTTAATATTTTTTGTCTAAAAATGCAACTGTTTGGTTGAAAATAATTAATCTGTTATGGTTGAGAATTCAACTATTTTGTTGAAAATTTGTATTTTTTGGTTGAAATATCAATTATTGTATTTTCTGTTGAGAATTCATTTGTTTTTGTTGGAAGTACAACTACTTACTTGAAAGTTGAGCTACTTTGTTAAAAATTAATTTTTGGTTGTAGATTCATCTATTTAGTTGCAAATTAATTTTTTTTACTGACAATTTGGTTGAGAAATTACCTTTTTAGTTGAATATTCATGTCTTTTTTGTAAATTCGTTTGTCTGGTTGAAAATTAAACTTTTTGGTTGAAATGAATTTTTGATAGAAAATTAGCCATTTTTGGTTGAAATTAATTTTTTGATGAAAATTCAATTATCTTAAAAAATGTCGTCTTTTTGGCTTGAAAATTTAACTGTTTGTTTGAAAATGCAACTGTTTTGGTTGAAGTTTTACCTTTTACTTTCAAAAATTCGATCATGCTGTTGAAAATTCAAATTTTTGGTTACAAAATTGAACTATTTTGTTTAAAATTTAATTATCTTGTTGAAAATGTAATCACTTTGTTAAAGAAGCCACCTTTTTCGTTGAAAATTCAACCGTTTTGTTGAAAATTTGTCATCTTGGATTGAAAATTCATCTTTTATGGTAAAAAAGTCGTCATTCTGGGTTGAAAATGCATCTCTTTTGGTAGAAAATCTTTTTTAATTGGAAAATCAACTATTTTATTGAAAATGTAATATATTTCGATTCGATGTCTTACGAATCTAAAGCGTTTCATATGGAATTCAATATGGTACAATCATTAATTTTATTTTAAAAAATTTAGGGCAATACAACCTAATCCGGATCAGCGGTCCAAATGCGGATTACTATTGTTCTCCTGTAAATTGATACAATTATAAAACCGAATTGTGTGGAATATTAAACTAAGAAGTCAATTGTCTAACTTTTCAAGTAAAAATATTGCATTTTCAACAAGATAGATGAATTTTTAACCGAATAGTTGAATTTTTAATCAAAAAGATTAATTTTCTACCAAAAATACGACTTTTCAGCCAAATAGATAAATTCTCAACCACATATTTCAATTTCGAACCAAAAAAATATCAATTTTCAACAAAAATAGAATGATTACATTTTCAGTTTAAAAAAATTAATTTGCAACCCAACTGTTGAATTTCTAAATAAAATGATAAATCCTAAACTGGAATAGTTGGATTTTAAACCAAAAAGATAAAATTTCAACTAAAATAATGAATTTTTAACTAGAAGAATTGAATTTTTAACCAAGGAGTTTATTTTCTACCAAAAATACGAGTTTTCAACTATAAAGGTAATTTTTCAACCAAAAATTGAATATTTAATTTTTTTATTAAACAACTTAGTGTTGAACCAAAGAGATGAATTTTAAACTAAAATGATTGAATATTCAACTGGAATAGTTACAAGTTTCAGTTTAAAACAGTTAATTCAAAAAAATGATTTTTTCAACAAAATAGTTGAAGTTTCAACTGGAATAGTTACATTTTCAGTTAAAAAAATATATATAATTTTAAGCCAAAAAAAAACAACGAATTTTCAGTTAAAATGATGAATCTTCAACCCAAAAAATTACTTTTTAATAAAAGAGTTTAACTTTCAACCAAGTAATTAAATTTTCATTAAAAAAAAGATGAATTATGAACGAAAAAAAGTAGTTATTTCAACCAGAAAAGATTTTAATTTTTAATCAAAAACAGTTGAATTCAGCCAAAAAGAGGACTTCTCAACATGAGTTGAATTTTCAACTAAGAAAAATTTGTCGTACAAGAGAGAAGAAAAATTGCAAACAAACTATTGAATTTTCAACAAAATACATGAATTTCAACCAGATACTGGAATTTTTAACTAAAAACTATAAATTTCTTAAGCAGAGTAGAAACCCTGGCTTATCTTTCTCTTCAATTTTCAACGCAAAAAACGCAGTGATCCACATTAGGGTCCGGGCCCAATAACGGATCACCAACGATATAATTAGTAAAAAAATTGTTTAAATAATAATGCTTCAACTTACTTTCAAACATCTTCGTTTTGATGATACTCTAGGTTTTAACCCGAAAAAAATGTTCTCAAACTGATAAAAAAGTTTTTTGAAATTCGACAATTTGTATTTTGCATTCCAAGGGATCAACCAAACATTTCCTACAAAATACATTAATTTCTTATTATAATTGTATTTTTAAACACATTGCTTCTAAAACCCGATCCACATTTGGTTCCTTTGCCCTATTCCCTTATTTGTATGAAAAAGCATCCTATTTCCTCTGTTTTTAGAGCATTTTAGGCTGTGTGCAGTCTGTAAGTGTATAATTTACACATTAAAAATCTAAAAAAAAAATTGTTTCTTAGGTCATATTTTCCTGCCACATATTGAACAGTCAAGATAACGACCAACCGTCCGTTTGGTACGTCATGATATGTCAAAAATACGAAAAGAGACCAGCATACATGATGAGTTTAAAAACAGGTCTTGTCAACATCACAGGATCGATTAAGGAAGTTCAAAAACGACATGGTGTCATTTCCACAGACTATTATTCTGAGAGAGACTCAAAGATATACTTTTTGGCGAGCAAATTTTACTTGGATGGCAAGAGATTACAATCTTCCAGAGCTCTCACCGATGTCTTGAAAATAGATGACATCGTATATTTCGATGCAATTCCCTGTATTCCCGATGAAAGCCACGTTCACAGTAAATGGTTTGCTATACTAGTTTTCAAAGGGAAACGACCAGACTCCCACAAATTTGTCGACAACAAACATTGGGAAGTAGAAGACAAAGGAAAAAAGGTAAAGATCTATAACTTAAAATATCCCCTATTGTACCCTATATTCAGTTCAGGTCCCTAAAGTACTCTATTTTCAAGATTTGATCCCTATGGTACCCTATTTAAAACTCATAATGCGACTTTAAAACGATTTATAATAATATCAAAGCTTTCAAGAGTCAGGGATTTTAAAAAAAGTAGCAAATCAGGGACTTCCTGTAAGAAGTAACTGTAAAAAATATTCAGGCTACACAGTCATTATTAGTCACTTTTTTTCTCAAATCACTTTTTAGTTACTTTTTTAAGTGAAAATATCACATTAGTCACTTTTCTTTCAATAAATTAACTCGTGGGTTAATCACCATTCAATTCAGACTTATACCTATTTGTGATTTTTCTTTCATTCTTCTTAAATATTTCAGGGTATTTTTAAAGACTTCGAGAAATTTTTAATTTATTTTAATAATTTGATGGGATTTGAAAGATTTTAGGGCATTTTTAAAACTTCTAAGTAAGGCATTTTCCGAAGCTTTTAATTTGAAATATTTTAAGGAATTTTAAAAGATTCCAAGGATTTTTTAAATTAATTTGAAGAAATTTCAAAGCGTTTGAAATATTTTAGGATAAAGAATTTTCTAGAATTTCGGAAGATATGGAACGATCTTACAGACCTCTAAGGTTTTAAGATATTTTCAAAGATTTCCCGTTATTTTATAAGATATCCCAGGATATCAATGATTTTAAGGGATTTTAAAACTCTCAATGTATTTCAATACATTTTACAGGACTTCAGCAAATATTATCATAGAATTTCAGGCGATTTTATAATATTTTAGTGGTTTTTAAATAATGTATTCACAAGAAATGAGGTATTTCGTAGGATTTCAAAGATTTGAAGAGATTTGAAATTAATTTGTGGAATTCACCCTGAATTCATATAATTTATCATGAATTCTTTTAAATTCTTTGGATTTTTTTTAATTCACTTGAATTCTTCTAAATTTACCTAATTTTACTTAATTCAATGGATTTTTCTAATTTTTGAAACTTTTTACTGAATTGACGCTGAGGATCAATTGATAAAATGATCAAAGGATTTGAAATATTTTAAGATATTTTTTTTTATATCCTTGGCAATTTCAAGAGGTTTCAACATATTTTAAGGGATTTTACATATCTTAGGTTATTTAGAAAAAGTAGACAGCAATTTTTATTGATTTCAGTAATTGAATGGGATTTTTAAGGATTTGAAATATTTTAAGATATTTTTTCAAATTCCTTGGCATTTTCAAGAGCATTAAAAAATTGTAAGGTATTTCAAAAGATTTTAAAGGAGTTGAAATATTTTAGGTTATTTAAAAAGATTACGAAGAAATTTTAAATTGATTTCAGTAATTGAATGGGATTTCTAAGGATTACAAATATTTTAAGCTATTTTTTCAAATTCCTTGGCATTTTCAAGAGCTTTAAAAAATTTCAAGGGATTTCAAAAGATTTTAAGGGATTTTCAATATTTTTGGTTATTCAAAAAGATTACAAGGACATTTTATATTTATTTCAGTAACTGAAGAGTAACTTCAAGAGCTTTAAACAATTTCAAGGGATTTCCAAGGGTTCTAATAATTTTAAGGGATTTAAAAAAATTTGCATGCAGTTTTAAAGAATTTCCTAGAATTTTGGAAGATATGAATGGATTTTACGGGACTTATAAGGTTTTAGGACATTTTAAAAGATTCTACGAAGTTTTATAAGATTTTCAAGGATTTTAGTGATTTTAAGGGACTTTAAAAGCTGCCAAGATATTTTAATAAATTTTTCAGAATTTCTGGAAATATTAAATTTTATAGAACTTCAGGGGACGTTATTATATTTTAATGGATTCGAAAGAGTTTATTCAAAAGAAGTGAGGGATTTCGTAGGTTTTCAAAGATTTCACGAGACTTTGAAATGTATTTGTTGCAATTAATTTGGAATTCACCCTGAATTCTTATTAATTTATCCTCAATTCTTTTAAAAAAATTTAATTTTTCTGAATTCAATCAATTGTACTCAATTGAATGTATTTTCCAAAGTTCTTGTTTAATTCCTCTTATAGTCTTTTAAATTCATCTTAAATTCGTAGACATTTCATGAAATTCTTTTAAATGCCCTTTTAGCTTTTCTAACCTAATTTCAAACTTACTCAATTAAATCAATTCTGCCATGTTTTTGAATTGTTTTTAATTCAATTAATTGCTTTTTTAATTCAGCTTGATTTTTTTATGAATATAATCGAATTCTTCTTATTTCCCCTAAATTCCTATAAATTCACTTAAATGTTACCGAGATAAATGGATTTTTTCGATTTTTAAAAACTTTTCCAATTCATTTGAATTCGTTTGAATTATTTTGTGGTCATTAGTCAGTTTTTTGGTTAGAAATTAGTAGGGTTTTGAAGATTTGAAATTATTTTTTGGAATTCATCCTGAATTCTTATTAATTTACCCTGAAGTCTTTTAAATTCTTTGGAATTCCCTGGAATTTTTGAAGCACAGTATAAAGTTACTGAAGTCAATCAACATTTTTTATATTTTTAAATTGTTTTCAATTGATTTTAATTTTTATTTATTTATTCCAATTTTGCGTAAATGAATCGATTTTTTTATTTCAAAATTTATTTCCAATTCATTTGAATTTAACTTGAATTGTTTTGAAGTCTTATGAATTTATTCTGAATATTTTACCCTTTGAGCGTGAAAAAAGTACCCTTTGAGCGTGACAAAAAGTGCCCTTTAGACCCTACATTTTATATCATAGGGACTGTGAGGCCTATATAAGCCGAAAAACTTCATTTTCAAAATTCCCTGACTATTCCCTGATTTTGCCCTGACTAATTTTTCATTTTCTCTAACCATTAATATTTAAAGACCAGAATTCCAATCTTGTAACATTTTTAATATAGAATCTTTTAAAAATGGGATAAAACAGGTTTTAATTTCAACTTACATATACATTTTTAATGTATTGTTCTCAATAATTTTTAATTTAATTAAGTAAATTAAATTTAAATTTTTTATTTTTTTTTCTCACTAATTTTAAATGAATTATAAGAAAAAATTCCAATAATTTCAGTAAAATTGGAGCTACTTTAGACGAGTTTAGGGAAAATGAAAAGAATTCGATAAAATTTATAAAAAGTCATGGTGGGTTAAAAAATTCAAGTGAATTGAAATCAATTGAAATATATGAAAAAATTAATTGAATTCATTATGTTCGAAATAAGTGTAGAAAAATTTTAAAGAAATTCAAAAGAATTTGTTGAAATACCTACGAATTCAATATGAGTTTCAAAGACTTTAGGATTAATATAAAAAAAAAAAAATGAAAAAAATCCATTGAATTGAGTAGACTTGAGTGAACTTAGAATAATTCAAGAGAATTCCAAAGAATTTAAAAGAATTTAAGGGAATTTAGGATAATATATAATGAAATCAATTGAATTGCAAAAATTATTTCAAAATATTTTCAAATCTTTGAAACTCTATGAAATTTCCCAATTTTTTTGAGTCAATACAGCTTTTAAAATCACTGAAATCCTCTGAAATCTTATAAAATCCCTTGGAATCTTTAAAAATATTTTAAAACCTTATAGATCCCGTAAAATCGACTTTTTCAATATATTACAAAATTACATTTTTTTATTCCTCATAATTATTAAAATCCCTGGCAATCCCTTGAAATTGTTATATTTTAATATTTTCAAACCCCTTGAAATCCCTTCGAATTACTGAAATCAATCAAAAATTACTTGGAATCTTTTTAAATCCTTTTAAATCCCATTAAGTTACACAAATAAATGAAAAATTCCTTGGAATCTTTTAAAATATCCTGAAATATTTAAAATCCTTTAAAATCTTTTGAAATCCCTTGCAATTCGTTAACGCTATTAAAAATTACTTGAATTTTTTTAGAATACCCTAGAATCTTTAAAAATCTTTGGAATCACTTCAAGTTATTGAAATCTATCACAAATACCCTAAGAGATTTTAAATCCTGTAAAATGTTTAAAAATTCCTTTAAAATTCTTTGTAATTTAAAAAATACCCTAAAATCTTTCAAAATATTTTAAAACCTTATAGGTCCTGTAAAATCGTTCGATATCTTAGGAAATTCTTGACAACCGCATAAAAACTATTGAAATCAATCAAAAATCCCTTGGAATCTTTTTTAATTTTTATCCTTCTAAATCCCATTAAGTTACTGAAATAAATGATAATTGTTTTGGAAACTTTTAAAATGCGATACAATACTTAAAATCATTTCAAATCTTTTGACATCCCTTGAAACTTTTTAAACCTCTTGAAAATTACTTAGAATTTTTAAAACTACTCTAAAATATTTAAAACCGTTGGAATTACTTAAAATCATTAAAATCTGTAAAAAGTGCCCTAAGATAGTTCAAATCCTGTTAAATCTTTTGAAATTCCTTGACATTTTTTTGAACTCTGGAAAATTCCTTGTAGTTTTTAAAAATACTCTAAAATCATAAAAATTGTTTGAAATTCTTTCGAGTGATTGAAATCAATCGAAAATTCTTAGGAATCCTTTGAAATACCATAAAATCTATGGAAATACCTTGACATATTGGAAAATATTTGAAATCCTCAACATCTCAACCTTGAGAGCTTTTAGAATCACCGAAATCCTCGGAAATCTTTTAAAATCTCTTGTAATCTTTTAAAATATCCTAAAACCTTGTAGATTCCATAAAAGATTATTCCCTCGAAACTTTTGAAATCTCTTGAAAATTCCTTGGATCTTTTAAAAATACCCAAAAATCCTTGGAAATCCCTTCAAAGTATTGAAATCTATTAAAAATTCTGCGCAATCATTAAAAATACCCTCAAATATTTGTAATCCTTTGTAATCCCTTGAAACTTTTTAAAGATCTTGAAAATTTGTAAAGATAGTCTAAAATCTTAAAAACCCCTTCAAATTATTGAAATGTTTAAAAAATTTAGAAATCTTTTGAAATACCCTAAAATATTTCAAAAGAAGTCAAGAAAATTTAGAAATAGTATTATTATTGAAATATTGTATAATAATATTTGGTATTATTGAGGATACTCGTAATTATCTGTGTTTCCGTATTTTTTTCTGAAACAATCCACAAAGTGCAATGCACTGTCAAACTATTATTTTTCTAACTTTTCTTTAATACTTTAAAAAATTTCGAGAATTATTTGATATAAAGAATTCAGCGATACAGTAGTTCTTCCAAACAAAAACTAGAAACACGGAAATTGAAATACTTTTGTTCTTATAACATCTTATTTATAAATCAAATGTAATTTTATTTGTTAGTAAAATTTGTGGTTTCTTGTAAAAGTGTTGCATTTTTTTATTTTTGTTCTTTAAGCTGGTATTTTATAAACCAAAAAATCACCTTTTACAAAGAAAAATTCCCCCATTTTCTTTACAATTGAACTGCTGAACCACTGTGATCCTTGATTTTTTATAGACTACAATTTTTAAATTTTTAATTGGAAGCCTTTAAAATGTAACAATTTTAAACAGCAAGCCCTCGAGAATGAATGATTTTAAACGGAAGACAATCCAAAATTTAGAATTAAAAATGAACCTATTAGAACAATCTATTTGAAGAAAAGTTCAAAATATTAAATAAAGTTTTTAAAATTAAGGTATTTTAGGCTGAAGCTCCTGAAAATTCATCAATTTTGATTTTCAATTGGAAATTGAAAAATCTCTTTAAAACGAATAAAATCTTACAACATAAAATGTTAGTGGTTAGAATTGAACAATTTCAGAAGTAAAATGTTAAAATTGTATGCTTCACCAAATATATAAACTACAGGGCATAGGCTGAAAACATTTGAAAAAAATATATTACAGCTATTAGAAGGTTACTATTGACTAACATTTTTTGAGACCAATTTTCAGCATTTTTCACATGATGATACCGACAGTTTCATCAAGAAAATGAAGAAAAATGCTCAGTCGTTGAAGCCGTTTATTTACGAATGTATTAGTCGTGTAAGTAAATCTTTAGAAGATTATTTCTCAATTTGAATTTACAAATTTTTATATTATCTTTTCATTTTTAGTACACAAACGACGCTAGAACTATGTTTGCTTTTGGAACCGGAGTCATAATGGACATTCCAAGTGAAGAATTTGGAATCATACTAGGACAGTTCAAGCTTAATCATTTTGAGTCCGTGTTATTCCACCGGAAAAATACGTTTCTCTTCGGAACCTGTTTAACAAACTCGGATTTAACTCAGGTCTTTGTAGAAGGTGAGAACTTTAATACTTGAATTAAAAGAAAAAAACTTTTTAAAGCAATTTTATAGTAGAATGTAGTAAAATATTAGGTAACATTAAAAAGGGGAATTTTTTCAGAAAGATAGTGGAAAAAGAGGGGAAGAAAAAATGTTTTAAGTACTTTAAGTGTCCTTGACTGCATTTTTTCAGATTTTTTAACAAATATTTATGGATGGCTAAAGTTGTTTTTACGGCAGATATGCAGCTTTTGTGAGGTAATAATTTTTATTTTATGCAGTTTAAAATTTTCCATAAAAACTAAAGGTGTTAGTTCTTCACAAAGATGTGAAATTTCTTCCAAGTTTTTGAAATGAAAAAACATCCATGAATCTTCAATTTTTTGATAGTTTTCAGTTTTGGGTGTCAAGTTTAGCCCTAAAAATTTGTTTGAATATGAAACTCACGAAAAATATATATCTTTTAATTACCAATAATTGCTGTACCATACAATCCAATTTAACTAATTAGTTTTAGTACATTACAATTTTTTTTAATTAAAAAATTTCAAATCTGAAAAACAGTCAGGTGCTAAATTGCTGTTAATAAACAATGCATATAAATATATTAAAATACCTACAAGAATAATGGAACCAATTTATTTAGTACATTGAAATTTGAATGAATACCAACAGTTCTTGTCGATATTTGAATTTGTTTATATGCATTGTTTATTACCAAAAATTGAATCCCTTACTATTTTCCAGATTTGAGCGATTTAATTGATTTAAAACCAATTTTAATTTTTAAAATTTATCTTACGGCACATGAAATTATTTTTAATTGACAGATATTTCCCATGAGTTTTATATTAAAAAAAAAAATTGGGCTAAATTTGACTGTTAAAGCTAAAGTCCACAAAATGGATGCTTTGTGTATGTTAAACACATTATCAAATTTTTTTCTCATCAAATATTAGGAAGAAATTTCATATCTTTGTGAAGAAGTTTATTTTTTATGAAAAATTAAAAACTGTACACAAATCAAAGTTATACTCATAAAAGTGTCATATCGGTCATCAAAATAAGTTTTGCGACCTGTAAATATTTTTTTATTCTGAAAAAATACAGAATAACTTTCTCGCCATGAGAGAGAATTTTCCGTTTCAAGGATTGGCTAATTTTATTTCAAATTATAAGTCTTAATAGACCAACATTTTGAAATAAAGTACTTTTAAAATGTCCTACTGAAACTTTACAAATTAGATAATTAAAATTGAATTTGAGGGGTTGACCACTTGACTTTTGGTGCACAGAAGATTCAAAGGGTTTTAAAAAAATTCCAAAAGATATCAAAGACTTCAAGAGATTTTATTGAAAATTTCAGCAGATTTCAAAAATATGGTAATGATTAAAAAATATTTCACAAAGATTTGAAAGATTTCACAAATATTGCAAAGATTTCCAAAGTTTTCATAAAGAGTTCGAAGATTTCGCGAAGATTGCAATGATTTCACAATAATTTCAAAAGGTTTCAAATATTTTAAAGATTTCGCAAATATTTTAAGTATTTAAAAAATTTCACAAAGATTTAAAAGGACTTAAATTTTTTTTTAATATTTCATACAGCTTTTAAAAGACTTCAAAGATTTCACATTGATTTCAAAAGATTTTGAGAAATTTGCAAACATTTTATAATAATTTTAAAAGGTTTCAAATGTTATAAATATTTCGCAAATATTTCAAATATTATAAAAATGTCAAATATTTTAAATGGTTCAAAAAGATTTCAAATATTTTAAATGGTTCAAAAAGATTTCAAATATTTTAAGGATTTCACAAAAATTTCAAATATTCTATTGATTTCGCAAATATTTCAATTAATTAAAAAATTTCCGAAGATTTAAAATATTTCAAAGATTTCACAAGAATTTCAAAGATTTCATAGATATTTCAAAAGATTTCATAAAAATGTTAAAGGTTTCACGAAGATTTTAATGATTTCAGAATAATTTCAAAAGATTTTACGAAAATTTCAAATATTTTAATGATTTCGCAAATATTTCACAAAGTATTCACAAAGATTTCAGAAGATTTTAAATATTGCACAAAGATTAAAAATACTGTAGATATTTCACAAAGATTTCAAAGATTTCACAAATATTGCAGTTTTCAGAAAGATTTTGAAGATGTCACGAAGATTTTCATGATTTCAAATAATCTGAAAAGGTTTCAAATATTTTAAAGATTTTGCAAATATTTCACAACGATTTGAATGATTTCAGAATAATTTCAAAAGGTTCTAAATATTCTATTGATTTCGCAAATATTTCAAATAATTTAAAGATTTCCGAAGATTTCAAATATTTTTCACAGTTTTCAAACTATTTCAAAAGATTTTAAAGATTTCACAAATATCTTAAGAGATTTGACAAAGTTTTTAAAGATTTCAATGTTTTGAGAATAATTTCAAAAGATTTCACGAAACTTTCAAATATTTTAATGATTTCGCAAAACTTTCAAAGATTTCACAAAGTATTCACAAAGATTTCAGAATATTTTTAATATTTCACAAAGATTTCAAAAGATTTTAAATATTTGACAAAGATTTCATAAATATTGCAAAGTTTTCAAAAGTTTTCACGAAGATTTTGAAGATTTCGCGAAGATTGCAATGATTTCGCAATAATTTCAAAAGGTTTCAAATATTTTAAAGATTTCAAATATTTAAAAAATTTCACAGATTTCAAATATTTTAGAAAGATTTCAAAAGATTTAAAAAAATTGAAATATTTTACAAAGATTTCTTGAAAAGTTTTCACAAATATTTCAGTATAATTTCAAAAGATTTCAAAAAAATTTCCAATATTCTTTTGATTTCGAAAATATTTCTAATAATTCAAAGATGTCCGAATATTTCAAATATTTCACACAGCGTTCAAAATATTCCAAAGATTTCAAATATTTCTAAATATTTTGAAGATTTCAGTGATTTCACAAAGTTTCCAAAATATTAAAAATATTTCACAAAGATTTCAAAGTTTTCACAAATATGTCGAAAGTATTCACAAAGATTTTGAAGATTTCAATGACTTCAGAATAATTTCAGAAGATTTCACGAAAATTTCAAATATATTAACGATTTCGCAAATATTAAAAATATTTCACAAAGATTTCGAAGATTTTACATAGATTTCAAGAGACTTCAAAGATATCACAAATGTTTCAAAAGATTAAAGAAATTTCACAAAGATTTCAGCATAATTTCAAAAGATTTCACGGAAATTTCAAATATTTTAATGATTTCAGAAAGATTTCAGAAGATTTAAAAAATATCAAACAAATTTCAATGATTTTAGAAATATTTCCCAAAGATTTTACAGATTTTAAGAATTTCTCTACACCAGATTTCAAGAGTGGCCAATCCCTTGATTGAACTTGAAATATTTTGAATTTTTCTTCAACTAATTTTTAATTTGAATGCTCTCTGAGGATAACAGAATATGAAATGACTGGGAAAGGTGAAATTCTACATTATCGGTGTTCAATAGAACCTGCGCAAATTTATCTTTCGTCCTTATTTTATTATCGACAGAGGCATGGTGAAAGTCTGAAATAAATAAGTTTTTATAACAAAATAAAATAAATAAACAACTTTATAAATAATTTAACTTAATTTCTCTGTATTTGAAATATTTTGTCTGATATATACATATTTTTTTTCAGGAGATCGTATGAAGTTTATTGCGGTAGGCGCTCCTTCAGGCTTTGTAACGGATTGGATTGCAATTCAGGTATCGGTCCTAGCAAAGGCATCTACATCTCCCCTCGATTATCACGGACATGCCCAAACTTCTACTTTAAGTCAACTCTCTCATTATGATTAGATTTCGGTAAGAAGTTACGGCAGTAAAATTCTCTTCAATTTTACCAAATCGCCTTTTTCTTATCGAAAAAATATCAAAAGCACTGTGATTGCTATAAGATGTCAACCGTAATGTGCCTTTTCATTTAATTTTCCTTGACATCTGTGTAAACTTTCAAGACTTTTATTTTAGTTTTTTTTATTACGTTTTTGAAGACTTGAAACTTTCTTTGAGATTGTAAAACTTCAGGTTTCATCACCAAAGTAAATTTTATATGTAATAAATAGTTTATTACTTCAATTTTCATCAATATTTTTTCGAATACAAGAAATACTCGAGAGTGAAGAAAAAAATGTTTCCAAAGTATTCTCAAAAGATTGTTATTAAGTTTCTGAAAACGTTTCTTAGTAGAAAGGAACTGCAGTTTCTTAAGAAAAGATCTTTTAGATTTAAGTAGAACCATAAGTCCTCGAGCATAAATGTAAATACGTTATATATTTTATTGCTATAAAAGTATTATTTCACAAACGAGTGGTACATTTACTGATTCCGGGGTGGTTGTTTCAATCGAGGGAAAAAATTCCTGACATTTCCTGGTTTTTCCCCGGTTTACAAAAAATTTTGACAGTCATTGAATTTTAAATTTAAAGATTCGAACTTTTGAAGTTAAAATTTTTTTCATTTGAAATTATAAAACCTAAACTGCTAATTAAAACACTGAAAGTGGAACTTTTTTTAATTTTACACGTATAAAATGGAATCTTTTAATAATTTTAAATTTAATGCTGTTAAACTGCAAAATTAAACATTCTAAATTTTATAAATGTTAGAGTTCAAAGATTTAAAAACATGAATCCACGCTAATATTTGCAATGTTCTAAATTAAAGAATGAATAAATAAATTTCTACACTTTTAAAATTATAATATTTTATACTTTTTAAATTAGAAGTTAAATTATTTTTATTTTTATTCCTTACACATTAATAATTGTTCAATTGTTCTTTATACATCAGAATTTGTTATGAAATATTTTTAAATATTTTCTTAAAATAATTTTTTCTCTCAATAAAACATTATAATTTTTCTCAGGAATCTTAAGAAAAAGCTTTTATTATCTTGAAACATTTCAAAATTCTTAAAAAGCTTCAAAATTTTATTTAAAAATTTTCAAAAATGATTCGAATTTTTCTCATAACTTTTAATAAATACTGCAAAATTAGATTATTTTTGGACAGTTTTGGAAATCTTTTGAAATCTTCAAATATTTTCTTAAAATTAATTTTTCATAACAAAAAATCATTTTCAATTTTACTAGAATTTTTTATAAAATTTGTTTATTTATTTTAAGCCTTTCAAAATGTTTAAAATACTAATACATTTTAGATTAAACATTTTAAAAAACCTACATTCTTTAAAAAAAAAAATTCAAATCTTTATGTTTTCAATTATTTTTAAATCTTTTCAAAACTTCTAAATATCTCTTAAACTCACTCAAATTTTTTCTAAATTAATAATTATTCAATTTTTATTTATTCATAAAAATTTGTTTCTGCTTTGAAATTTTTAAAATATTATGTTAAAATTAATTTGTCAGAATAAAAAAGTAATTAAAATATTTCCCAGGAATCTTAATGAACTTTTTTTTAAATGCTTCAAAATTTTATTTTTAAATCTTCAAAAATCGATGTTTTGTTCTTAATTTTTTGAAATCTTTTTAAGTTTATATCTTTTCAAAACCTCTAAGTATTTTAAACTCACTCGAATTTTGACTAAATTAATAATTTTTCAACTGTTATTATACATCAAAATTCAACAATTTCACTTACAAATAAAAAATCTAAAAAAATAGAACAATTTAAATTAAACGCTCTGAAATTTGATTTGATTTATAAGTGCTCATTTTTAATAAACAGTCATATATTGTTAAATATTAAAAAATTGTTCTTTTTGTTAATTAAAAATTTTCATACGAAATGGGTTAAGAATTGACTACAGTTCATTTTTAAAAATTATTAATTAATTTATGTTTTCAGTTGATCGACTGCAAACGTTTTTGTCCAAAATTAAAATTGCAAACTCTTAATTTTTACTTGTTCAAGACTTAAAAACTACATTTTAATATTCTTCAAATTGAAAATGTACCCTTAAAAATGAAGACCTATCACGGCAAATTTGGATGGTAAAAGATTTTAGAATGACACATTGTAAACTGAATGATCTGATAATTCAAAAAGTTAACAATTGAACTTAAACATTGAAACAAGTGGAAATCAAATTTATTTTAAATTGCATTATATCATATATGAAATTTGTGGTATTTCAAGTGATTGGATGGTGGATTTTTCATGTCACTGAAGTTCGCAACGTCTGTAAACGAAAACAAAAAAAATATATATGAAGGGTGGCAGCACAGAACTAGATATGACTAGATAGCCAACAGTTTTCCGAAAATGGGCTTTTTGCATAAAAAATTCTTTAAAAATCTAATACATATTTCGTTAAAAGGATTTGTTCGAAATCTCATTTTCAATATAGTAAAATAAAAATATTGCTGATTCAAAACCAGATAGCTGACTCCTGACTCTACTTGCCTCCTATCTTCTATTTTTTCGCTCTCCTGAAAAATTCCGATATTATTAGTTATATGCCTTTAGATGGTAATAACTGACTATTACGTCATATTTATTGTTTTAATGAAATAATCTATATTTGATATTCGGAAAAAAGTCGAACTTTCCACTAAACGCTCGGTATTTGGAGTTTCTTTGATTATTACTTTTTTTTATGGCAGGCAGCATCAAAAAAGGATTTATCTCAATATCATTATCGGAAGACTGCGTTTTATACTACTCTGAAATGTACACGAAATTTAAAAAAAAATTATAACTTTTCTCTTTAAATTTTTAAAATTTTAAATTTTTAAATTTTTAAATTTTAAAATTTTTTTAATTTAAATTTTTTTAAATTTTAAATTTAAATTTTTTTAAAATTCTTTTTAAATTTTTTTAAATTTAAAAAGGTTTAAAAAGGTTTTTAAATTTTCTTATATTGATTACTGGTTCTCGATGTCCAACAAAATAAGAAAAATTTTCATCCCAATATATTTATGGGAAGACAACGTTTTATCCACCCACGCACGCTGAAATTTACATGAAAATTCGAAAAAATTATAACTTTTCTGCGAATGTTCGGCTCTTGGGTTTTTTTTTCACTCATTACTTATATTTGATGTGAGATAATACCAAAAAAAGATTCTTCCCGATATTTTTATTGGAAGACTGCGTTTTATTCCGAGACGCCCTCTGAAATGAATGAAAAAGTGCGTGGGTAGAGGAAACGCAGTCTTCCGATAAGAATATTAAGATGAATATTTTTCTGGCGTTTGCTGACATAAAATATAAGTGCTAAATGTAAAACATTTGAGAACTGAACGTTTAGAGGAAAGTTATAATTTTTTCCAAATTTTCGTTATATTTCAGAGTGCTTGGGTGGATAAAACGCAGTCTTCCGATAAGGATACTGGCAAGAAACTGTTTCTTTTTTTTGTGGGACATCGAGTACAGATCATTAGTGAAAAAAAACTTGAAAACCGGAAGTTTAGAGAAAAGTTACAAGTTTTTTCGTTTTCTTCCGAATAGACTTTGAAGTGCGCGGGCGGCCAAAAGATAGTATTCCGATAAGGATATTGGGATGAAACTTTTTCTTGGTTTGTCCGACATAAAGTATAAGTAATTAGTGAAAGAAAACTTGAAAACCGGACGTTTAGAGAAAAGTTACAAGTTTTTTCGTTTTCTTCCGAATAGACTTTGAAGTGCGTGGGTGGCCAAAAGATAGTCTTCCGATAAGGATATTGGGATGAAACTTTTTCTGGGTTTGTCCGACATAAAGTAAAAGTAATTAGTGAAAGAAAACTTGAAAACCGGACATTTAGAGGAAAGTTATAAGTTTTTTCGTTTCTTTTCGAATAGACTTTGAAGATGCGTGGGTGGCCAAAAGATAGTCTTCCGATAAGGATATTGGGATGAAACTTTTTCTGGGTTTGTCCGACATGAAGTAAAAGTAATTAGTGAAAGAAAACTTGAAAACCGGACGTTTAGAGAAAAGTTATAAGTTTTTTCGTTTTTTCTCGAATAGACTTTGAAGTGCGTGGGTGGCCAAAACACAGTCTTCCAATATCCATATTGGGAATTTTTCGCGAATATCGAATGTAGCCTATTTAAGATCATATATTGCATAATTTTTTCAAAAATTGAAGAACAAAAAATTCATTTGAGTAATTATTAAAAATGTTATGATTTGTCTTCTAAAAATTTGTAAGATTCCCGGTCAAAAAATAAATTTTGTGTCGTTTCCCGGTTTCCGGGTTCAGCGGCTACCCTGTGATTTACTTCCCCACCTGGTTCCTAGATTATTAAAAGTTTTAAGCCTACGATCGTTCCTGGGTGAAATCAGAGCATTCGCGGGCGTAGTTCTTCCACCCACTGTGCTACACAAATACAATAAACGTCTAGTCTAGTGCAAAGGAAGCAAAAGTTGCCCGCACTTGCTTCTTTTTTCTTAGGTTGGTGAGTTATTCATTGCGAGTGTTTTGCCATTTCAGGTGGGCGATGCGAACAGGACTAAGGAAAAATAGCAAGGACCCTATAAACAAAAATTATTCTTTGACAACCTACATTCTTGAAAAAGTACTTGGCATAAATCGTCTATGTGATATAAAGCAGAGCTCGTTACCCTCCAGAGTCCAGACTTTCCGAATAAAGTTCCTGCTTTATTGCACTTAAGACGTTCGTCCGTGCATCTTTACGGCAATCTTAGTTGTAAAGAGTAAAAACACTTTGCGAAGTAAACTTCTCCTCGGCGGGGCTGAAGCAACTTTAATTGTAAGGTCCTTGCGTATGGACACTTTAAGACCAGACACAAAAAATTCATCTTGCCCATTGTGAAAAAAGTGTAAAAAATAATGAGAAGAAATCTAAAAACATCATAATTTTTACGAAATTTTGAATTATAAATCACACATTTTGAAACTCGAAAAATTTGATACAATGTATTAAATAATATAAAGATTTGGAAAACCAAATCAGACCAATCTTCGACCCACAATGTATATAAATTGAAGAAGTAATTCGTTTCATCTTACGGTCACATAAAAATTAAAAGAATTAGAATCTCGTTTAATTAACTCATATTTATTTAAAAAAAATTCCTTATGCTTCGGCAACTACTGCGTGCCTGTTCAAAGTTAACCTAAATATACAATAGTTACAACCAGCAATATAAAACAAGAATAAGAGAAATGACAATTTAATAAAATAATAAATATTGTACCTGAGTTGAACAATTGAATTAATGAAACATTTTTGAAGAACGAAATATGATTCCAAAATAATAATAAAATTGTGAAACAGAAACAAGTCAAAATGGAACATTTCAATTAATTTATAAACTATATTCAACAACACTTAAACATATTGCATATAATTTAAATTATAATTTAACTGTCTGCGATCGCTCTTCTTATTTTACATTGCATGATAAAATTAGTACGCCCTGAAGTTGCCGATTTTCGTAGATAATTATATTATGAGAAATTTGTTTTCGGAAAATCGCTACCCTACCTATTCCATTTATTCGTTTTCCGAAAAAAAAGATAATCCTCAATTTGTTTCCTCTTTTTTTCAATGTTAACCCGTAACCCCTCATGTGTGCTTTTTGAAATTAACATGTGATTTTAAATGGGAAAAGCTCAGGTTTTGAAGAAAAGGAAAAAAAAGTATACCTATTATAAAATTTTTGTGAATTAAAGTGTAGTCACGTCTTTTCAAGGAATTAATTAATACATTAATTAATGAGGAATGTTCAGGGAATCATTTCCACTTAATAACTTTTAATTTTGACCCCCCCAAATACACTTTTGTCGTGCCCGAAAAATGCCCGAAAAAAGACAAATTAGCAGTTTTCTATGAAATTCATGCTAAAAACGGTATTTTTCGGAATTTTGTCAACATGAATTATTTTTAATGGATAAGTGACGAGTTTCTAAGTATGTTTTAAATAATTTTGATTTTTCAAAACAATTATTAGTTTAAACAATTTTTCCCCCCGTAAAGCATGAAAAGTTATTATTTTATGTAATTAATGACACAATTAAGGGATGTTGAGAGTAATATTTTTTTCCTCAAAGATATTTAGCAATTTTTGAAACAACTTTCAATTCACACATTCCATTAATCTACGGTGGTGATTTATAGTTCAAACAAATTATTATGGTTCAAAAAATATATGGTATACGTTCTAAGATAAGGAAATACTGAATAATAAGCGACATAGTGTACGAGAAGCGAAAAAATAGACTTTTCTCCACCTTCCATGTGAAAAGTGCAAGTGAATGATTATTAATTGTTTGAATAATTACTAAATATCCTTAAAAAATATATTACTCTCAGCATTCGTTAATTGTGTCATTACTTCCACCAAATAATATCTGTTTAAGATTTTAAGGAGAAAAATGGTTTAAACTAATGATAAATGTATAAATAATTACCAAATATGTTAAACACGAAATACCTCACTTGACATTCATCAACTTTATATAATTTATCACGAAGAATAATAACTTTTCACGACTTACAGGGGAAAAAATTGTTCAAATAAATAATAACAGTTTAAACAATTGGAGGTTTCAAAATCAAAAGTTACTTGGTGGAAATTATTCCTTAAAAATTCCTTAAGTAATTCCTTAAAAATTCTTTTAATACTTCAATTCATAAAAATTTTATAATAAGTACTTCTTTTTTCCATTTATTCGACACCCGAGCTTTTCCTATTTAAAACCCCATGGTTATTTCAAAAGCCAGGGGGGGCACGGGAATACCTAAAAAAAGACGCATTTTTTCCTAAAGACGAGCAAATGGGGGGGGGGGGTCCATCACCAAAAATCGAAATTCGAATTTTCATAAGTATAAATTTGGACCACCCGTACATGTACTAATAAAATGTCACATTGTCGTAATAAAAAAAGTTCGTGACAAAAAACACGAATGAATGAATCGTAGATTATTATTATTATGTAATTGCATGCAAAAAATATCTCTGTAAATTTAAACAGTTCATATTGAATCTGAAAAGTTCATCAATAAAATCATAAACTGAAGATTCAAATATTGATAAATTTTATGTGAAAAATAATTTCATACGTTCATTAACGTGTCTCGAATTTTTTGAGTTTTAAAATGTAGGTGTAAGTTATAATTTAAAACAATTTTAAGTGAAAATTATGATGTTTTTAGATTCTACTAATTACTGTTTTTCTTGTATTAAACATAAAAGTCGACTTTTTCCAAAACAGGCCCGATAAATTTTTTTTATTTATGATCTTAAAATGTCCCTGGGATTATATATATATATATATATTCGGAAAATTCACATGTAAGGACCTTGCAATTATACTGGATTCAACCCCACCGTGTATCCCTAGGCAGGTGTTCCTATGAGAGTGATATTTAAAAAAAGTTCCTAAAATGGAAAGGATACTTGAAACTTATAAAATTTCGCCAGTAGTGTTAAGGGGTTCAAAATATTTCGTCAGTTAATTAAATTGAGAATTTCAAAACGAAGGTAATTTCGATGACTTGGTTCATAATTTGCAGCCACACACACACATATATATATATATATATATATATATATATATATA
>JAABKJ010006729.1:0-21656 GCA_011634705.1 Andricus grossulariae
TATATATATATATATATATAATATTAAATTAAATATGAAACACTTTAAATGCCGAAAATGTTAAGACGAAGTATAATGTATTTTCACGAAAATAATTGAATTTTCAACCGAAAGAGAGGAGTTTTGAAGAAAAGAGTAGAGTTTTTAGGTAAAAAAGTCGAATAGTTTAGAAAACAGTTAACTTTTACACACGAAACATTATTTTCAATCAAATAGATGAATTTAAAAAAAATAATAATTTTCAACCAAACAGTTGCATTTACAACAAAATAGCTGAAAACTTTCAAGCAATAGAGATGGATTTTTAACTAAGCAATTGAAGTATTAGCCGAATAGTTGAATATCCAAAACACAAAGATGAATTTTCAACCAAATGGTCAAATTATCAAACAAAAATATGAAACTCCAACCAAATTCGAAAATTTTTTAGTCTAAAAGACGAATTCTTTGAAAGACAGTTGAATTAGCTACCTGAGAAGTTGAATTTTCAACAAAAAATATCATTTTCAACGAACAAACATAAATTTTTTACCAAACAGTTGAACCAAAAAAAATTAAATTTCAACCAAATAGCGGAAATTTTAATCAAAAGACGACATTTACAAGCAAATAGTTGATCTTTCAATCAAAAGACACGTATTTTCCACAAAATGGATGCATTTTTAACGAAATAGATATATTTTGATGCCAAATACGATTTTTGCAGAAGACAGTTGAATTTTCAACAAAAAATTAATTTTAAACCAAGAAAAATGAATATTCAACCAAAAAAGATGACTTTTCTACAAACAAAAAAACAAGAGGAATTTTCTATCCAAAAAGGCGAATGTTCAACAAAACAGTTGAATTTTCAACCAGAAAATATGACTTTTTAACAAAATAAAACCTTATCAGAACTTGAAAACTATTTCGAAATAGAAAAAGAAGTTTGATTTAAATCAGTATAAATCCAGTACTATAAAGTTACTTTAAAAAAAATTAAAAGCGCTCTCGAAAAAACTCACTGAGTTTAAACAAATTTTCTGAAATTTCCGCGTTTCTCCAGGTATATAAAAATTTCCTGTGAACTTGTATTATATGATTGAATTTTCAAAAAAATAGTCGAAATTTTAACCCAAAAAAATTTAACTTTTAATCAGAGATAGTGTGTAAAGCCTGTAACTGAATTTGAAATTAGCAGCTTTTAAACGTTTTCGGCCTAACAATCTTCAACTGTTAAGACTCAATTGCATACGCTGCTAACTGAAAAAATTCGAAGCATAAACCTTTGATGCGAAAACATATTCAATATATAATGCTTCATTGTGATTAAAATTGAAACTAATTATGGTGAACTGCTGAAAAAAGCGAAAAAAGTCGGGTAAAGTTCCGAATAGCTGAATTCTTCGATCTTATTCAAACTCGGTATACTAATGTACTTTGAGGCGCTGATCACGAATATGATAGTGAAAATTTGCGAAAAGGCGATTTTCATGACGGAACCATAAAAAACCATAAAAATCATGATCTTTTTACGTTTATCTAAGCCAATACGCAAAATTTTGCAAAATCTTTCAAACAAAAGTTATAGATTACATCGAGATGCATATTTTGTATGGAATACATTTTTTTCGTACGAGTGATAGTTTTCGCAAAAATTAGTGATACATCGATTTCCATGAAAACCCGATAAAAAACATGGCCTTTTCGCGTATTTTCAATATTTTGACACAAGTTTCTTCGATCCGTCAAACTTTGGCATCAAAACTTTCTTATGATTAATTTCTATAATTTTTATCAAAAATATATTTCATGTTATTCTATGAGGTTTCTTTTAGGTTACGAGTAGAAACAAACAAGTGCTACCAACTAAACAACATATAAGTATATGAGCAAGCGCATGCCTTTTCATAACATAACCAAGTAAAAGTATGAGAAGTTTCTTTTTGTCCATGATAGTCGGCAGCACTGACTTTGAATCACAGTTTTGGATTATTGTTTCAGGAGTTTATACACAAAGTCCTTTGAAAACTGACCGGAAAGGCTTAAAATGTCATGAATATTCACTTTCTACTAGAAGATTACCATCTGAACAAAAATGTAAACGCGTTAAAATAGTACAAGAACAAAATTTTGGTTGAATTAACCCTGAAATATGGTTATTATATGGACAAAAAATATTTGGTTGACCCCAGAAAATATTTTTGTTAGCAAAATTTCGTTCATTATGCAATAGCCGTTGGTTGATCCAAGAAAATATTTTGGTTCATCCAAGTAGAACTTTTGATCGATCCAAGATAATATTTTAATTAATTCAAATAATTGTTTCTGCTGGGCTAAGAAGATATTTTGGTTCATTTAACCAGAACTTGTAGTTCATCTAGACTGTCAGAAAAATCTGTACTAGATTTAGTATACATGTAATGGAAGAAAGAATGCACAACATGAAATTAAATTTAGTGCACCAGCGTACAGTAAATTGAGTATATGCATATACTGAATTTAGTATGCACGAACATGAAATATAATATACGCGTATATTAAATTCAGTATAAATGTATAGGAAATTTAGTATACGCATATACTAAATTCAGTATACGCGTTCCGTTTCGCGTGGATTCCGTCTTCATCATTTGAAACATGATTAGATGAAAAATAAAATTGAAGAAGAAAGTTTTAATTTTCAAATAATCATATCGCTAAGCTACACTTACGTTAATAAATTTGACATTACTTTTAAAGAGAAGACTTTGCATATCCTGGCAGAAAGAAGCCGAAAGTTTTAACATCACAAAGAACTCAAACAAATGCCACCGACCACGTTGCCCAACACGCGTAAATCAAAACGCGCTTGCGCAGCTGAATATAGTAAACATACATATGGATTTTAGTATACAGAAACTATGAAATTCATATACGTGAAAAAAAACTTACTGTATACTTAATAAATTTAGTATACATATAACTTCATAAAAGAAATTCAGTATGCGTAAGTATACTAAAATTACAAAGTGCAATAAATTTAGTAAGCATATAGGAAATTTAATATGCCCATGTATACTAAAATTGCAAACATTTCTAACAGTGTAACCATAAAGGACGCAGCACAATTTACATTGTAAATGGCTTACCACGGAATTGTGTCATCTTGTGTGAATTATTTAGTAGTTTATTTAATTACTAAATATCATACAACGAGATAATTCTGAGGCAAGCCATTTACAATATAACTTGTAATGGATCCTTGGTTGATTTTATACACAAAATCGTATTCTTGTTTTATGAAAGACCTAATCACGCAATCTTAGGTAATCATACAGATTCAAGCAATCTTGCGTATTTTTCACATAATCACTTAATCCTAATTGGTTCTATTTCCGGATCATTTATTTCAACAAAATAATTTGGTTGAATCAACCAAATCTTTTGCTTGATTCTAGTGAAATCCTCTCTTAAATTATATATATTTAACAGATCCAACCAAAAAATGTTATTAAATCATTAAAATAATTTTCTAAAATCAACAAAACAATTCATCCAAATGCTGATTGATTGAAGCGAATAAATTTGGCCAACTGAATAAAAATTCTGTTCATTTAACAAATATGTTTTCATATAAAGCAAGTGCGGTCGACAAAACAATTTTGTTGAATAAAGATAATTTTTTCTGGGTGTATAAAATATGAGACAAATGTCTAATATAATAGATGTGAGGGTATTGCTATCTTTGAAATTATTGTTCCACCTTTCATTTAGTAATTAATACTTTCCCCACTTGTTCATAATTTGTCAACGTTATGAAGTTAAATGTTTTTCCATCCACCCCGTACTAGTTTCCCTTATATTGTCCAATTGAGGTTAATCTTTTATTAAATTCGAAATTGTTGGTCATCTCCAAGTATAGTGAGTATATTTATACTGGGATATTCATTCGAATTTAAAAAATTCCGCTAGATTTAATTTCTCGGCTACATCTGCCGCAACGGCTCGACGCGGCAGGTGCATCGATGCAGGAAGTTGTACAGAATAGAAAAGGAAACACTCTGAATTTGGCAAATTCCCAACGTGGCCGCGACCCTCCGCGACGTCAAGGTTTGATTAGCCACGGACCACCTTTGAGCGAAAGAGATACATATAAGAGAACGATCGATCGACCGGTTGTACCGGTAATTAAGAAGACTTGCTGAAACGAACGTCTTTGAATGATGACTCGACAATCCAGCAAAAAGATATCATCAGTGTACGTGCGTGTTACATTACGTTAATTCGAATCATGTTCTTTCAGTGAAATGATAATTGAATAGACAGCTGAGCGACTTACGCTTATCTCGATTTTGCACGGATTATAAGTCCATAAGATTCTCAACAAATAAAAGCACAAATCAATATTTGAAGAAGAATATCCTTATTGTACCTTAGACATATTCAGCCATCAAATATAAAAATCAGAGTGACTATACTCAAATCCTCAGAAAAATCCCCAGACAATTATTCCAGGGGTTTTCAGGTATTCCTAGATTTTCCCAGGTATAATTTTTCTTGACACGGAACCACATTTATTAGCCACCTGTGAATGGTTAAATTGTAATTAGCTTCTTTATTAAAATTCAGTACTTATATCACAGCACAATTTAGTACAGTTTCAAAATTTTACACGACTTTGTTTAGATATAAATATAACTTATATTGAGTGGATCGAATGAAACAAGTTCAGAATAAAATTTGAAAAAAATTTATTTCTTTATATATTTTAATGAAAAATATGACTTTTCGGTCGTAAATGATGAATTTTTAATCTAAAAGCAAGAATTTCCAACAAAACACTTGAAGCTTTGAACAAAAAATGGAATTTTTAACAAAATAGTTAAATTTTCAACAACATAATTAAATGTTCAACAAAATAACTGAATATTTAGGTAAATTGTTGAATTTTAAAACTAAAAAGATGAATTTTCAATCAAATATTGAAATTTGCAAACAAAGAAGATAAAACTTCAAACAAAAACAGTTGCATTTGCAACCAAATAGTTCAATTTTTATTGCAAAGGAGACGAATTTCAAACAAAATGGTTAAAATTGTAACCAAATAATTGAACTTTCAACGAAATAGTTCAATTTTCAACTTGCAAAGAAGAATTTTCAACCAAATGATGGAATTTTTATTTTAAAAAGATTAATCTTCAAATAAAAACAGTTAAATAGTTAAATTTTCAAGCAAAAAAAAAAGAAATTGTTCGCATTTAATTAAATTTTCAACAAACTAGATAATTTGCAACCAAGAGAGATGAATCTTTTAGCCAATAAAGATTACTATTCTACCATAAAGATGAATTTTCTATCCAAAATGACTAATTTTCTACAAAACAGTTAAATATTTGAACGAAAAGGATGAGTTTAACAAAATAGTTGAATTTTTAACCAAATAATTGAATTATTTAAGAAATAGTTGAATTTTTAAACAAATGTCTGAATTGTCAACCTACAAAGATGAATTTTCAACCAAATGATCGAATTTTTAAACAAAAAGTATTAAACTTCAACTAAAAGCAGTTGAAATTTCAAGCAAAGGGTTCAATTTTCCACAAAATAATTAAATTTTTAACAAAATACTTGAATTTTTGATCAAAAGATTGGATTTTCAACCTACAAAGACGAATTTGTAACAAATAAAGATTTATCAGTCAAAAAGAAAAAAAGTTAATACAAATTGTTCAACTTTCAAGACAACAGAGGAATTTACTGTCAAACAGTTGAATTTTCAACATAAAAGTTGATTTCAAAAAGACAGCAGTTGGACTTTTACACAACTGGTCGAATTTTCGATTAAAAAAGACACCTTTTAAACAAAATAGTTCAACTTTAAATAAGTATATTCAATTTTCAACCAAAAAATATGAAGTTTCATGAATAATAATGTAATATTAGATATTTCAACCAAAAAAGATTTGATTGTTAAATAGAAGAAAAAAAAACAGTTGAATTAAAAAAAAATGAATTATCAATAAAATAGTTGAATCATCAACCAAAGAAGATTAATTTTGAACCAAACAGTTACATTTTTATCCAAAAAATATTAAATTCCTACTGAAGCAAATGCAATTTCTAAACCAAAGAGCCAAATTTACAAGAAGATAGTTGAATTTTCAACCGAGAAAGATTTCAGTTAAATTTTCAACTATAAATTATGAATTTTCAACAAAACAGTTGAATTTTCAACTGAAAAGGATGACTTTTGAACCAAATCATAAAATTTTTAACAAAGAATTGTTGCCTTATTGTTAATATTAAACTTTTTTTTCGTTTTCCGACGGACTTCGAAAGAGGCCGATAAATCTTATCAGAACTTGAAAACTATTTCAATATAGAAAAAGATGTTTGATTCAAATAAGTATAAATGCAGTACTATAAGGATACTTTAAAAAAAATTAAAAGCGCTCTCGAAAAAATTCACTGAGTTTAAACAAATTTTCTGAAATTTCCGCGTTTCTCCAGGTATATAAAAATTTCCTGTGAATTCCAGGTTTCCAGGTAAGTGGACACCCTGGAAAAATAAAAAAGAGGTTTATTGTTATTTGAAATCAACGTTGATAAATTGATTTTACACCAAACTAAAAGCTTCGCAAGTATAAAATTAATCATTTTAGCCTGAATTATGAATGTTATGAATAATTATATTTTCGAAGTTTATCCTAATCTAGCAATGCAGCGTGAGGAGGCAAAAATCTTCTGAGATAGACTTTGAACTAATTTTTAAAATGATCAACTCTAAAATATTGAACTGTACTGTTGATTTTGATCGTTTTCAACCCAATATAGGTAATATCTGTGAATTTCAACTGTTAAAAAAATGTCGCTACTATTATTTAGCACCTACTTTTTTATTTATAATTTCTAAACAAAGTGGTCTAAAATTGTGAAGCTTTATTAAATTTTGCTTTAATATAAGTACTTAACTGAGATAATTTTAGAAAAAATTTAATATACAAAGGAAAAGTGGAAATTACTGGGATTTAAAGTGGTAAATTTTTTGACAATCACCCCATGGGAAGAGTTTAAGGAAGCACAGGTGAATATCAGTCGTTCTGTCGATTAACGGCGTTTTACGTTGAAAGGAAAATCAATGGTGGCATTCGTTTTCAATAGAAATACAAATGCCAGCTAAGGCTGGGTCAGTGAGTCTGATCAGAGCCGGTTTCTTGGGGAGAACACGTTTTTGTCTTGTAAACTTGTGGGTGCACCGGGCGAAGAGTTAAAACTATCGAAGCAGATGAACTCGTGTAATATGAAAAACTTCAAAACAATAGGCTTCAATTAAACTTCTTGCAATAATAATAATAATTATATTTAAAAATTTACTTTTGTAGACTCAACTACATAATTAGAAGTCATAAAATTTATCATTTTTTTTCAATTCGAATTTTCAATTCAGGTTTTTTATTTCATTTTTTGTGAGGGATATAATCAAATATGAAACAGAAGCAGGAAACAGACAAAAATGATAAACAGTAGTTGTAAGAGAGCATGCACAAATCACACAGCAGACAAAAGAATAAATTTCACGTTTTACCCTCTCGTAACTCCATTGATTATGATTATATACTTAACATTCTTTTGTTTCTAACGTAATTTATATACTCTTGACACAATTTTGTTTGAAAAACTGAATTTATTCTTTTTCATTGTTTTAAACTGCGGACAGATACTCAGCTTTTTAAATCGTTTTAGCTTTTTTTATGGGGGGAAAAATACGACCAATCATAGCCGTTTTAATCGAGAAAACAATTTCCGGTCTTTTCCCAGTTTTTTCCGGGTCCTCAAAAATATTTCACGGTGATTAAAATCAAAAGTTTCAAACTCTTAAAGCTGCAAATTTTTAATTTAAAGTGATAAAAATTCATGCTAATATGTTAATCCTATCCAAAGTTATAGTGGAACATAAAGGACAAAAAAATGGAAGCTTTTACCATTTTTCAACTGAAACATTTTTAATTAAATGCTGTTTAATTGAAAAATTTATAATTTAAAACTTTTATAATGGGAACTGTTGAAAGGTTTCTGGTTAAAAAATGTAAATCAATGCTTTTTCAATGCTCTAGATTAAAGAATAAATCGTTGTTCAATTGTAATTTATATATCAAAATTCAACACTTTCAATTACAAAGAACAAATTTTTAAATGGAACAATTAAAATTGTAATGATCAAAATTTAAATTTAGCACTCGACAATTTTAACGATTCAAGGCCTTCTATTTTAAATTATTCAGTATCACATTTTGTAGTATTAAATATTCAATTTATAATTGCTCGTTTTAAATGAACAGTCAAATATTGCTAAATATTGCAAATTGTTATTTTTTTTTGTTATCAGATCATTTCAAATTGAATGCGTTAAAAATGGAATACTCTAGCTTGAAACAATAATTATTTCAATGAGATTGGAAATTGAATAAAAGCGTCTTGTAAAATCAAGTACTGTTTCATTTTTAATACTCGAAATACAGTTCAATTTTAAGAAGGCCGTGTTCAGTTATTACGAAAAATCTGTCGAAGTCGGAAAAGGGAATGGACTACTAAACTAACAATTTTCAGACGAGGAGACACTTCGCTTTTAAAAATAAATGATTAATTTATATTTAGAGTTGATCAACTTAAAACGATTTTTAGCAAAAATGTTAATTTCAGACGCTTTTATTTTTTAAATATTTATATCTTCAAAACTGTATTTCAAACATTTTTAAATTGAAAATAAATGCTTAAAAATGTAGGGTGTCACGGAATAACCAGGCAAGTGTCTTTTTTTTAACTCGAAAATTCTCTAAAATTCTCTTGCACATTGCATTGTGGTGAAAAATTCTATTTCTATATTGTTTAAATTGATTAAAATATTCGAGGTACGGAGAAACTGATAGCACCATTCGCTTTTGTGGCAAAAGTTACGTAAAATACATGTATTAGACATTTTTTTTGCTGCATTCAATTTGTTATAGTATGGTATGAATATAAATTCTATAAATATATTTAAAAATGGTGAAACGTATAGAATTTATGTATTTTGTTAGATATATCGAGTAGCGCTAATAGTTTTTTCATTTTTGAACTTATTGTTTGAACAAAAATTGATAAAACATTTTTTTTTTAATTCTTAAAAGGTATTTTCACCCAAAAACCCGAATGCTCAATAAAACAGTTGACTTTTCAAGAAAAGAGATCACTTTTTAACAAAATAGTTGAATTTCCAACAAAATAATTAAATTTGAAACTAAATATAATTTTTAAACAAAATAGATCAATTCTGAACCAAAAATATATAATTAGACTATTAGAATAAAAAGACTTGACATTCAACTAAAAAAGATGATTTTTTAACAAAACAGTTGAATTTTCAAAAATTTGAATAAATTTTCAAGTAAATAGAATTTTTAACAAAAAAGAGATGAATTCTTAACAAAAAATATAGTAGCAGACTTTTCAATGAAAAATAATTTACTTTCAAGCAAACAAGATTACTTTTCTATCAAAAGAAGAATTTTCAATCTAGAAGGAAAAAATGAGGAAAAGAGAAATTTTCTTGAAACAGGGAAAAAGAGAGGAATTCTTTAAAAAAGGGGGAAAGAGGGGAAAATGGAAAAGAGTGAAAAGTTATTTCAGAATGTAAATTATGACGTTCCGCAAGAAAAGGGGCCATTTGCTAAATTTTATATTTGAAATAAAAATATATAACACGTGAGCTTATGGCAGTCTCCAACCTCCAACGAATTTTGTTTAAAGCGGGTTTACAATTTATTTGCGAAACCTTTGAAGCATCCCCAAATTATAACTTTATTATGCCAACTATTAGTAATTAATTATATAATTTTAGGTTACCTATGTAATCAAGGGTTTAAATATATATATAAGGATATTTTCCTTCTCAAATATAAAAGGAACTTTATCATTTTAATGATCCATCAAAAGAAGCTTTAAATTCTTAAATACAGTCGAATCTGGATTTAGCGCCGGTTTTGAGGCTGACCTTGACGTTAAATCCAGTGACTCGGAACTATTTTGTCTCTCTCCTGTTTCTCTCTCTGTTTTGTCACGCCTAAAAGTAAACACCGTAAATCCCCCGCAAACGCCTCTCACGTATCCTCACGGCGCGGCGTCAATTCTTGGAAGGGCAAAATTCAGGGGAGCTAAATCCAAGTTATACTGTATATAGTATAAAAGGAACATTCGTTTTCAAATACATTTTTTTAATGAGACGATATTTATTCCAGAAGTAAAAACAAACTAGAACAATCCCATTTTCCAAAAAGATTCCCGGCTATTTCTCGGCCTTTTTTCGGTGCTCAAAATTCCAGGCTAATTCCCGGTTTTCCCGGTCAGTGGCCACCCTATTATGAAAACACTTTCAACCTGGCTTTCATATCATCTTAAAATCTAAGCTCTTCTCTCGAAAGAAAAGAAGAGCAGGTGCAACTCTTATTATTTACGTGGCCGCGTTCGATTGCATGTGCAAGAGAGTGCAATGACGCGGGTAATGCATGCACGTGTTCGAAACTAAACCGTGCATGGAACTCAAGTTCTTGCGGTAGTGAAGGCACACACGTCAGCCATTGTGATAAAAAAGAAAGAAAAAAGAAAGCCTCCAAAGAAAACGAAAAGAGGAAGAACAAGAGGAAGAAAAAGAAAAAGAAAGGCCTAGTGCAAGGTAGCCCCCCCCATGCCCCTTTTCTCGTCCACCCATGAATTCCTCCCAGTCCCGGCTACCCCTCTCCCTTTGATTTACGAGCATAATTTATAATATTTTCGCTACTATTGTATGGTAATACGAACGGCAAAAAATATGTTAATGGTTGCCATAAAGGAGATATACAGCGTGTATACTTCATTCCGTGCCATATACCCGGTGGTCATATAAACCACGCGATATGCGCGAACTCGCGCTGTCTTCCGCCTTCCGCTCCTGCATCCCCCAACCTCATTCTCTCTTCCCAAATCTATTTAATGGGACTCTATGGGTTATAATGGAATCGAGGGATCTCTTCCACCGCAGGGTTCCACACTTGCAATGCCGATTTGAGTCACGCGTTTCAATGTCGTCACCCGGAGTCATTGATATTTTAAACCTGACAAGAGCTCAGTAAAAGGATGAGCGGTTCTTGTAAACTGAAGGTTTCAGGCTGAAACAATTTGCGGTATAAGGAATTTAATATCTGGGGGAACATCTTAAAAATTTATGTAAAACGTTTGGAAATGCAGGACGTAAAAAAAATTCTCATAAAATTTATTTTTCTTCATAATCTACCTTCTCTCTGCATAATAAAAAAAGTTTCCTGGTGCCTCCTTTTAGGCTATTTTGATTTATTATATAATATTTATTGATAATTATCCTATTTTCTTCCATTACTGCCAGTTTGCCCCATTCCTAACCCACTTTTCCCTTTCCTTGAGCCATTTCCCTCATTTTAATGCGATTTTTTCTTACTCCTATCACAGAAAAAACAAAGGGCAAGAAGTGTTTCAAGTAAACGCTCTGAGGTAATCTCGACATGAAATCAAATGAAGATCGGCATGGGTAAAATGATGAAAATAACGTTGCATTGGGTAATTTTCATTTTACCCCAGCCGATCTTCATTTTTTATTTACCCGAAATGCTTTTTCTCCTTTGATTTTTCTGTGATCCCATTTCAACTCTCCCTATGTTATTTTGATCCATCCTATGTCATTTTGCATCATCCCTTTGCTATTTTGCTCCATCTTTATGTCTCTTTGTCCCTTTCTTAGGCCACTTTCCGTATTTAAATTAACTTTTTCTATTCTCACGCCATTTTGAAGTAATCTAATCCCATTTTCCTCCACCCTTTAATGCCCTTTTCCCCTACACTTATGCCATTTTCCTTAACATTTTGCCATTTTGACACATCTTCATGTCTATTTTCCCCTTCCCTAAACCATTTTCTTAATTTTAATGCCATTTTCTTGGATTATTATGCCATTTTTAAGTCTCCTTTTACCATTTGGCTTCCACCTTATGTCATTTTATACTAATATTACCGCATTTTGCTCTATCTTTGTGACATTATGCCTTCTCCTTATTCCAATTCACCCCATTGATATCCCATCATGCCCCAACCTTATACCATCGTACCCCCATCGCTCCATTCATATACAATTTTGCTACCTCCTTAAAAGATGAAATCATTTCGAAAATTTTCCAAAAGTAGATGATTCTTCTATTTTCCTCCATCTTCATGTCATTTCCTCCCTTCCTTGGTTTATTTCCCCCCATTTTAATGCCTCTTTTTTCCAATTTTATCCCATTTTGAACTCTCCCAATGCCATTTTACACTATTTCTATCGCATTTTGCCCCATACTCATGGATTTCTTCCCATCCTTATGTCATTTTCCCCCAACCTTTGGCCATTTTAATACATTAATATCCAATTTTTCCCTATTCTCAGCTCATTTTCCTCTTTTTTACGTTATTTTGCTTCATCATAGGAAAATCTTTGTAATGGCGAGAATTTCGAAAAAAATTGTATTCGCTTGGTTCAATGTTGGTGGAATTTTCAATGCTTATTTTGATCACTACGACCTCAAAAATTACCAAAGGATTTCTAAAAATATTCATTAATATTTTTAGGACTGTATAATATTTATAAATCTGTTTTATTGTAAAACTTTTTTCATTAAGGTAACTCAAAATTTATGCAAGAACAGGAAAGATTGCTTGATTCGAGAAAAATCGATTAAAGTATAATATTAATATATTATATTGAAGACTTCCCTTATGAGGAAGCAAATATATTTGCTAATTACAGAGATCACAGCGCAAAAAGAGCTCGAAAAAGGGGAAATAGGGTGATTGTCTCACGAAAAATGGGGAAATAGGGAAAGATTAAACATTTATTTTTATATGTCGAAAAGAACAAACAACCTTTTTATCAGAAATGTTATGATTTTAAATAATTTTCAATGATTTTTGAATAATTTTTTCCATTAAAGAATTTATTTTTAAAAATTGGATATACTTAGGTCGTTGGAAATCCATTCACAGTGATATACAAAAATCTGAGAAAAAAATCAAATTAGTAAAATACAAGACTTTGATATGTTTAACATCGTTCTCATAAATATTTATTTCTAAGATTCTTCATTTCTTCCTTAGTATAATGAGTACTTTCAATGTAAATTTAAAACTACACTCTTCAGTAGAGCGAAGTAAAAATGCTAAAATTAATCGAATCGTTTGAGCTGAGGGATGACAATTTGTAGTCCGACATCGAAAACAAATTGAGAAAAAAATTTGAAATAAGTTAATATCTTCTGTTCTCATTTTTAAATGCACAATATTTAACATTTTTAAAATTAAAAAAACTTTGCCTGATATAAAGTTTTTTGAAAATGTACAAAAACATGTTTTTTGGATTGATTTGAACCTGCAATTTCATCAGCTTCAACCAAAGAAACATATTATTATTTTTTATTCATAGGAAACATTTTTTTTCGTGGTGTATATAACGACTCAAAATCGCAACAAAAATATGAAATCCCAAAAATCCTAAATTGTGATCGAAGTTTTTTGCCGAAAAAGCAAAATGATAATATTTTTCTTTAGCTCAAGCTGAATAAATTTCAGGTTCAATGAATTGAACTATTTTTAAAATATGTGCATATGACTCAATCCAAAAAAAAAAACATGTTTCCGCACATTTTCAAAAAAATTATTACTGCGCAAAAAGTTTATTTCTAAATTTCGTAATTTTTTATTAATGTTCACTAGAAAAGGCTGTAAATATAACAAATTTGTCATAATTTTTGAACCAATAGGAAATATTTTGAATTTGAAATCGTTAAATTTCACTGATTTCAATTTGTTTTTCACTTTTGTCCAGTGCCAACCAATCGTTGCATTTGATTTGTTTTCACTCCGCCCTACTTAAACCCTCTTAGTCCTCTTAGCCCTCTTAAATTCAGATTAACAATTGCTTAAGTTAGAACATTTAACATTGCAGTTGATGAATTTGTAATATCCTTACTTAAAAAGTACTACATGTTATGTAATGTTATAGGTACCTTATTTATTCATAAATAATTTATTTGAAAGCTATAATTGCTTTAATCATTATTCAATAAAGGGCACACTTACTAATTTCAGAGAATTTTCCGCGTAATTAAAATATTGTATTTTCAAATATCGTATATTTAAATGATAAAAGGGGGAAAGGGGAAGTTTTTTGAGAATAGGGGAAAAGGGGAATTTCAAGAAAAAAGGGGAAATTAAGAAAAAAAAGGAAGAATGTGAACCCTGTAATTAATCACAATGAGAACGCAAGGTGCTTATCACTTGGAAATAATTTTTTTAATTATACATAAAGGTTTTGCAAAAATAGAGAATATTTCATTATATATATTTTATAATTATAGGGTAAAGGAACCGATTTCCAAAGGCGTAGCTATTGCCTGAGGTCCAAGTTAATATTCTTTCTATTTTTTCATGTACATTTAATTTTTATGACTCAGAATCTTAACAGTTTTATTCAATGATTTATAAAAAACTGACATATTAAAGTTTTAGGTTAGAGGAAATTAACTATTCCCTCGAGAAATGATCCCCGCTCGGTAATTGGTGCCTTGACACTATTATTATAAATAACTACGGAAAAATTGCTCATTGTACGAGTATAATATTATTGAACTTATTTTAAAGAGATTTCTCAAAATCTCTGCTAGCTGGTGTAATAATTTTTTGAAAATAATTTTTATAAAGTAAGGTCACCTTTAATATTTTGTTTTTCGTATAAAATATTTTTACCTTTGTTTTTGGTTTTCTATGGAATGTAACAAAGGATTGAAAAATATTTTTTGTTTTTAAATATCTTCAATTTAATTTTGAAAGAATTAAATGAAAAATATGGAGCAGAGAGTGCTTTTGAAAACCATTAATTTTTCAATCTGCTCGTTAGATTGGAGGGATATAATAAAAGGGTGCGTGTCCTGGGGGATAGAAAAGACCGAAGCTGGTTTCACTGGAGGTCGAACTCGATTGGTGGAACCCCTTTTAAAAAAAGATCGACAGATGCAGTCCCGGGGCTGAGTAGGCTCTTTTAACCCCTGGGGGCAACCCTCGCCCCCTCCCTTTGTATATTCTTCGATTACCAATTAATAATTGCATAGAAAACACTGGCTGCACTGTTTATCGAACACAATTTGCTTTTCTCTTCTTTCAAGGGCTCTTCTCATTCTTCTCTTTCGGTTAAGAACCGATCATTCCATTTTTCCGACGATATGTCATGTCCACAATTAAACACGTAAGTATCAATACACATGGGTCGAGGATTAGTTATTCAATTATGACAAATTCCAATCTATTATTATACTTTCTACATATTAAGTGTAAACTATGGCTGTATAAATAAATTTTTATATTTATTTGAATTGTTGAATCTTAATTAAGAGTGAATCTATTTATAATTAATATTATAAATAAATACTTGAAATAAGTAATATGATTTTTAAATATAGGTTTATATAATGCAACAGAAGAAATCTGATAGTGGCTTTAATTTGAAATTTATTTTATCGGATCGCATTCCAGATTCGTGAAAAAATGATTCGTCTCTGCGATTCTTTGGTAAATTTATACCAGGTACTACGAAAATACATACAGGCAGAGTTCCAAATATTTTATTTGGAAAAATATGTTTCTCTCGGTTATTGATGTTTTTTTACTTTAGTATATGTAAACGGAAAATTCACTGATAAATAATATCACATACTAATTTCTCTTGAATAACAAATTATAACTTTTGATCAAATAAGAACATTCTTAACCAGTATCATTAACCTTTTCTAAAGCCTTTTGAATAATCTAATTTCCAATTTTCAATTGTATGAAAAAATCGTAACCATTAAAATAAAATTCTTCTTTTTCTACTAGCCTGTGTCAGTTTGTCGAAAACATATGTTACTTATGCAAAAAATGATAAGAATTTACAAAAAAATAGATCAACGCTAACATTTTTACTGTTCCCAATTGAAAAATGTACAATTCCGCAACTATAACATTGAAGGATTTTAATTTGCGAATCGTAAAAATTGACGAACTTTCTGTTTGCAAATCTTTAAAATGAAACTATTAAAAAAAATGCGCCACTTGTCATAAGGTTTGATATGTGAATGTAAGCACAAATCATCCTTATGGCAAGTGGCACATAATGCACTGTTGTAGAAATGTAGAGCACGCTCCATTTATTATTTGTCCATCCATAAAATTCAAGAGTTTTAAATTATTGTAATTCTTTAAAAGTGTAGGAATTTGAATTGTAAATCTTCAAAATTGAATAACTTTCAATTGTAAATCTTCAAAATTGAACTTTTCCAAAAAATGTTTCTAATTACATACCTTTAAAATATAAATTTTGAAAATGGAATAATTTATAATTTTATATTTTAACAATTTAAGAATTTTCAATTGCAACTCTTCAGAATTGTAGAACTTTATTTTGTAAATCTTCAAAATTAAAGAGTATTTAATTTGGACAATTTATAATTCCATTTTTTTTTAATTTTGATGATTTACATAAAAAAATTCTTCAATTTTAAAGATTTAGAATTGAAAACTTGACTTTTGATTTCCAAAAGCATCCAAATTTAAGAATTTTTATTTATATGTCTTTAAAATTAAAAAGTTTTTAATCGTGAATCTTGAAAATTGAAGAATCTTACATTGCAAATTGCGGAAAGTGAAAAACTTTCAATTTGCACATCTTCAAAATTCAACTATTCAAAAGAAAATGTTCCAAATTACATACCTTCAAAATATAAATCTTAAAATTTGAAGACTTTGTTATTTTATATTTACGAAATTTAAGAATTGTCAATTGTAAATCTGCCAAATTGTAGAACTTTAAATAAACCATAAAGTAAATAATGTAAATCTTTAAAGCTGAAGAGTTTTCAACTTTAACAATTTACCATAAAATTTGGTTGTAATTTTGAGGATTAATATTCGAAACTTCTTCAGTTTGAAAGATTTAGAATTAAAAAATTGAATTTTTATATTCAAACTCATAAAAATTTGGGAATTTTCATTCATACATCTCTAAAATTGAAGCGTTTTCGATTGGAACTCTTTAAAATTGTAAAAATTTGAATTGTAAATCTTTAAAATTGAAGAGTTTTTAATTTTGACAACTTACAATTTAAAAATATACAAATTTCAATTTTTACAGTTAAAAGTTCTGCAATTTGGATTGTTGACATTATAAGTTTCTTCAATTGGGAAGATTTAGAATTGAAAACTTGACTTTTGATCTTCAATATCAAACAAATTTCAGAATTTTTATTTATAGATGTTTGAAATTAAAGTAAATCTTCAAAATTGAATTATTCCAAAAAATGTTCAAAATTACATACCTGTAAAACATTAATATTGAAAATTGAATAATTTGTAGTTTTATGTTAAAAAAATTTAAGAATTTTTAGTTGTCTCTCTTCAAAATTGCGGAACTTTAAATTGTAAATCTTCAAAATTGAAGGGCTTTTAATTTGGTCAATTTACAATTCATAATTATGCAAGTTTTAAGTTTTACAATTTTAAAAGTTGTAATTTTGACTCGAAATTTCTTCAATTTAGAAGATTTAAAATTGGAAACTTGACTTTTGATCCAAAAAATTTCATATTAGGATTTTAATTTCATATCTTTTAGATAGACATACTTCAAAAAGATTTTCAAATTTTATGATTTTAATCTATAAGCATTAAAAACTAAACAAGTTGGCGAATTTTCAATTGTAAACATCTTTAAAATGGATTAGTGTCAATGAATCAATGAATCAATGTCAATGAATCAGTGAAAATGGAATTCATCAGTAAGACTGAGAATTCCAGATGTCTTCTAAGAATATCTTATTCTTATTAGTCATCACATCTAATTCCTGCTGGGATAAAATCTTATATTGTTAAGCGAACGTTACGGATAGTTGATACTACATTCGATTGAAGCATATAGTATTTTAATTCGATAATCAGGCAATTAAAATAAGGAACGTATACAAAGCGCGCATAGCGCCCTATTGTTCCTAGTACAATATATAATTATAAATATGCTGTTATGATTTAGACAAATTTTTAAATAGATTGAAATTTTCTATTGATAAAGTCAAGTTTTTTCCAACAAACCATTTTTATGAACAAAAACGAAGTGTCTAGGCAAACCGAAAATATTTGTTCTACATACACCAAATTTCGGTGAACCTAGGAACACCCTAACAAAAATCTTTTGGTTGTAATAGATTTCTTTACATTGATGCCACTTTTTGGCACGTTCAGGGTGGATGAAACCGGGGTAATCAGGTTGGGTGCTTATTCTACAATCTACAGGAAATTGCTTGCGTGTGATAAGCATGCAAGCACTATGGCAATCACCCTGATCGAATACTGTCCAACAAAACGTATGGCTTGAAATTAATACCTGTTGCTCGTAAGCTCTGGTAATGAGGTAAATAAATTATTTATCTGCCTCTCGTACAAGCACCTCTTTGTCCGTCTGCATGTGTTTCCGTACAGTTACGAAGGATTATTTACTTTGCTAACAACCAGCAACCAGTACTAGCTGCATTGCTTTGTAAACATAATCACCGATTTCTATTTGCTCTGAGAATTGATTGCTTTTCCGCAGAAAAAAAGAAGAAATCGGAAACATTTCCATCCCAGTTATTGGAAAATATGTTATTCAGAATGTGAAAAACATGTTTTTCGTGATTGCCACGTTCTAGAGAATCAACAAGACGTGAGTGTATATGAAATATATTTTTTTCAAATGTTATTCACAAGTGAAAGAATATTACTCTAATGAGAATTTTTTTTAAGTCAGGGATTTTTCTGGACAATTAGAAAGTTTTAAAAATGCCAAAAACTAATTCTAACCCACGGTTCCGAATGTTTTTCTTGATTTTGTGCCTGGGATGTTGTACGAACTATTTTTCGATCAAAAAACAAATCTTCACAGGAGCTTTTTGTTGAACAAAATTCATTTTTGATGTCAGAAAATCAAAATACTTAGTTTTTCTCGGAAACGAAGCGAGATATGAAAAAACTTGACCGAAAAATGGTTTATTTGACAAATTCCTACAAAAAGAACCCTTATAAACAGGGTATTTCAATTTTTTGAAATTAAAAATTGCATTTTTTCGAAAACGGCTAGGGCTAAGATTTTGCTTTTTATTTAAAAGAAACAGTTGTAAGACATCCCAGATACAAACTCAAGAAAAACATTCTTAGTGTTCGCACCTTTGTGTTGAACTCATTTCAACGGAACCGTGGATCATATTTTGATATATTTTATATTTAAAAATATATTTATTACATAATTACATTTTTACCTAGACTGATGAATATTAAAAAAATGTATTTTTAACCAAATAGTGGAATTTTAAACCTACAAGAACAATTTTCTACCCAAAAATACAAATTTTCAATAAAATACGTGGATTGTTAGCTAAAAACATAAATTTTCAAACAAAAATATAATAGTTGAATTTGAAACCAAAGAAATAAATTTTTAACCGAAAAAGAGTTTTAATTAATGATATTACTTTTCTACCAAAAAATACATGAATTTTCCAAATAAAAAAATAATTTTTTTTTTAGGAATTAGGGTCATATTGTCTATTGTTATGGTAGCGTTACAAGGGCAGAGAAGGGGCCCAAAGTCGTCCAAAAAAGCGTTACGTAATATAGTATGGATGATCCCACAGGACTATTTTTGAACTTCTTTGGTACTTTCATAATTTGATCGGTTCATTTTGTTTGAAAAATGAATGAGTGTTCGAGCTCAATCGAGAAATTGTTTTTCCCCTCCATTAATAAAGCTTTTGTTATCACTAGAAAAAGTACCAGCGCACATAATACGCAAACAGACGTAGCCATAACAATCCCCGCTTTCTCGGGCCATTGTTCACGATCTGATCAATCATACGCCTGTCAGAGCAGCATTAGAAAGAAATTAAGGCTCGATTTGCGAGTTAATCCCATGAACTTGTTACGATTTTGTGCATGTGCAATAAGCTATCACGTGTGCTTCTTCGTGCGTGAAAACACAAGTAGACCGTCGAATTACGCACTCACCGCGCAAAACACTCATTGTCAATGGGGCACGCTTCGAAGCACGTGCGAAACCATCCCGGAGGATACTCAAACTCAAGATTTCGAGAGAATGCAATGAAAGGATAAGGGGATGATAGGTGGAAGTTTCATAGAATTTTACCCACGTCATTCGACTCTCAAGAGCTTCCGAGTACTAAAGGGTCCCGTGAGAAAACATATATCCAATATATCAATTATCGGACATTTTAATATTAATTAAGATTATTTTTATACGCAGAAAAAATTGAGATTTCTATTAGAACCAATTTTTGTTTCCTAAGAAGATGCAACAAAAAGGAACCCCTCTTCCTTAAATGGAACCCAAAATGATTAATTTGATCCAAAGCAGACTCCAGTTGGACCTCCAAAGATACCCAATTTTATAGAGAATTTTTCCACAAATATAATAGAACTTTGATGGACATAACGTAATGAAGAGAATTAATGCACAAATTATTATCGCAATTAGAATAGATATAATGACTTGATAAATAGCATTTGCATATTATGTAGCAAGCTTGTAAACATGAAGGAGTGTTCATATACAAAAAACTTTTCGTCATAAGTCATCAGTCAATAACTGTTAATCGATGTCTGTAAATTCCTAACTTACCAACCGCACTTTGCAAACGGTGGATTTGTGAATGCGCCTTCATATTGTTCTACTCGAATTCTCCAAAGTGACCCTTTTGGGTCTCCATGAGTTTCTATTGGACTTCAAGTCCTAAAAGATACCAACATTTATTTCAGCTGCAACTTTAATGAACCTCCAGTTTTTTCTGCCTAAATTATTTAATAGTTTAATCCGAAAACATTTTGACTGATTTTAAACAGTTGTATTTCAAATCAAAATTCATTATAGATGGAAATTTTATGGCCGTCAGGAAAGTAGGGTAGATCGGGGCAGCGGCAACCATGGGGGCACAGGCGTCTTTGCAAATAATATCGTCATTCCTTAACCATTTTAATTCTTCTTTGCATTAGCTTAATCTTTTTCAGTAGGAAAAAGGTACTATGAACACGAATCTTGAAAATTTAAGTAGCAAAAGACAAATTTTGTAGAATTCAGTTTTGACATCAAAATAATGGCAAATTCAATTGTCGGAATATAACGTTTGCAACATTATTTGAATTACTTATAACATGGAAACTTGATAAACTGATAGATGAAACATTCTTCCATTATGTAATTATGAAAATTTAACCTAGCAGAATGTCAACGAATAAGAGGTTTTATCCCAGCTATCACTATTTTTCATTAAAAAACCCTTTATTTCTTACTACATACGTTGAAAGTTTACTTTTACAATGCATAATATTCCCATCAACCAAACCATCAAGTTTTTCAATTTTACACAGAAAAAAAACTTTAATTTGAAACCAATAAAAGCTATCGAAATATACTGAAAAAAAATTGAACCATAATTGGTTCATATTGAGCAATACGAATATTCACAGAAAAAACTAGGGTTTCTATTGAAACCAATTTTTGGTTCCAAAGGAGCTGCAACAAAAAGGAACCTCTCTTGCTGAAAAGGAACCCA
>JAABKJ010006730.1:0-21656 GCA_011634705.1 Andricus grossulariae
CAAATTGCCCGGGCATTGTAAGTAATGTCAGACCTAACTCAGGTAATGAATATATATCATTCCGATGACAATTTAGTGAAATTCAAATTTACAATTTAATCTGAATTACTTCCAAACTGACATGTAATTAAAATCGAAGGTCTCATACAAATTTTCCGACGTTCTCTGCCCACTTTGACGAGACGTACGTACCGGTATAAATGTGGACCACCCTATTCTTGCCCTTATTTAAGACGTTTTTTTAAAAATGGGAATATCTTCAAAAAGTGGCACTTTTGAAAATTAAAAAAAAATCAACTTTGTTGTTAAATAAAAAAGTGTATATAAAAAACAAAGTTCAGTGTCAAGCAAAATGTCATTCCAGTACGCCATGTTTTTAATAAATAGCGAGTAAACGTGTGCTGAATTTCATAAGTCTTTGTCAATTTTTCATGCTCTTCTTTCACTGTATCATTATATTCAAAATCAAGATTATATACTTAACCTATCTCGTGCCGGGCATTCTATATACATATAATGCCTAGGTGTTATATAGAATGCCTAGGGATTATATAGAATGCCTAGGCATACGCATATATGATATATAATATGCTAATATGCATTCGATTTCATACTTTGCCTGAAATAGCCAGGCATTATATATAATGCCTGGATTATACACTTTGCCTGTATGCGTGTCAGGATTGGTTATGCTGTCCGCACTTAAGTGCATATGTCGTGTTTACCTCTCTCACTGCAGATATAATTTTTTCCTCTGCACCATTCTTTCTAACGATGAGTCATAATTTTTCGTATAGTGGATTTCAGAAACTCATATTGCTCGTACGAAAGTTTGAAAAGATTGTTTGGTTCTTTCGAAATCATAACGTTCATGTCGTCTTGAAACTGCTCGTTGACTTTGATATACTGAATATTGAATACTCACACTTTTTATGCTAAAACGTGCAACACTTCTTCCACTTATTGTAACAAAAATATGAAATTCGCCAGTTGGAAACCACTATATCAATTTTTGGAACGCATCACATTTTTCCCTGTTTCGATATTGTAGAATACTAATGTTTCAATCATTTTTATTACTTATTCAACTGGAAAGTTTCTCCGTTTCTCCCAGTTTCTCTCATATTGTCCTCATTGTCCGATTTTTTTCGGAAATTGTTGAACCATTGAAGCCCTTGGCACGTAGAGTTTCGTTGAAAATTAAATTTGCTATGTAATAGTTCTATTTTTTGACGTCTGTAGTTGAAAAATAAGAAAATTGAGAGAAATTCGACCAATTTCCCTTCGGTCCGAATTTCATACTAGAAATGCAAATTTCAAAATAGCAGATACAGCAGCTCTAGAAGAATTTCGTAATAAATACAAAAATATCAAATGGAAGATCCAAAATGTCATAAACTTCAATTACAAAAATAGTATTTGCATACAAGTCAGCTATTAGTGACGTTTCTGAGATTGCTGAAACTTTTTCTATGCAATCCCGTAATTTTTACGGGAAAAAGTTGGATCCTAAAATGCTGAAACTTTCTATTACTGAATCTTTACTTTTAGAACAATTTTTTCATTTCTTTGCACGATTTTTTATGACAAGATATAAAAAATATTGAGAACTTTTTAATGGTGGCCGGAAATCAATTTTGTTTAAAACTTTCTCCTCTTATAGTAAAGCTGTATAGTTTCGTGTTTTCCCCAAAAAAATATTCTTTTTGTCCACTTTTTACTTAGTGAGGTAATAATCAATGCGAGTTAAGAAATTGTATTGCTCAAAGAATTTATTACTGTTCATAAATATCTTTTTTCAGATAATTGATAGAAAGTTGTTTTTTTTTCCAAAAATTTAAAGTTTGTTTTGGGTTTTTAGTTGTGAACGAATAATTGATAACAATTAAAGCATTTATTCTTGGTTGTTTCAAATTGAAAGATTTTGAAATTTTAGAAGAATGTAAGACATGATTTTTAATCTAAAACGTTCCGATTATAAATATTTCAGACAGGTGAGATTTTGAGAAAGGACAATATTCCGAATAAAATGAAACAGAATTGAACTTTCAAAATTTCTGAAATAAGCCATTTCAAAATTGGATGATTTCAAATTTTGAAAAAATTCAAACATAAGCTTTCAAAATTCAAAACCTTCAACCTAAAATTTTGAAATTATGACAATTTCATTAGCAAGTAGTTGAAATTGAGAACTAAATTAAATATTGCAAAGTGAAAGCTTTCAAAATTATAGAAATCCAAATTTGGATTCAATTTCGAAAATTGTGGTTTAACCCAAAGATTGACTAGAAAAACTTGTGAAAAATCAAAAAATTAATTCACCATTATTTCCATCGTTTAAAATGGACTTTGAAATTGTAATCTGAAATCATTCAATTTCAAGGTTCTTTAATTCAAATTAAATTGCTTGAAGAAATTATCGGAATTTGAAATTTCAAGATTGAAGATTTTGAATTTTGAAACCTTCAGTTTAAAAATTTTTGTAATTTAAAATAATTCAATTTGAAACGCTTTTATTCTGAAATCAGACAAGTTAAATTCCATTAGAAATACTATCCATTTTTTCTGAATTTTCTCTATGTAAAATGTTTTTAACTTGAACGTTTGACAGCTAAGTTCAAAGTGACTCTAATACGCACTTTAGTTATTACTTCAATCAACCACTTGTTCAGGAAACGAAAATGCTTTTTCAAAACTATAATTGGTAATTGTTATTGAAAATCATGCGCAGAGTAAGTATCATATCTACTTTTTGCCCCCCCCCCCCCTCATTGTGAAATGAGGAAATCCGTCTACAGTTCGAGGTTAGTTGTAGAAGCTAACGAGCTTCTTTTTCTCTATGAAACTGAATAACAAGGTGATAAATCACACACATTCTAAAGTTCAAAAATTTTGAAGATTATACGTACAATAAGAGTAAAAAATATGGGAAATTTCGAAATCAGAGCTTCAGAATCTTCCTTCTTTTATTATATATACTCTGGAGGACAAATAGAATGTTCGCAACGGAGACACGTCATAAATGCTGGTATATATAGCAGCCATTTTTCGATACGGTGGTCACACGTAGTGAAAAAATTCGTTTTTGCTCTTTTAGTATTTTGTCTATTCAGCAAAAATGTATATTATTACTGATTTTCTGATTCTTTTATTCATTGGTGTTTTTTATTTGCCACGTAAGTTCTATTCAATACTATGATTATTATTTTGCGAAAAATATTACACGTATATTGTCCCAGGCGAAAATATAATATATAGTTTACACATAGTGTGAAGTATTATATATGACATTCATTTGTTTTATACATTTTTTATATAAAACAAATGAATATTATATATTATAATTCACACTATATATAAACTATATATAATATTTCCACCTGGGGTCAAACATATGTTGAATTTCTCGCAGAAGCTTTTAGTTTGAATTGCTTATCCTTAATGTTTCCTAACATTTAAACTATTGTAGAATTTTAAATGCTTCATCAAAAAATTCCGCATTTTGAAACTACAATGTTAAGATGAAAATTTTTCAATTCGATGCATGTAAATCAGAAAGTGTAACGTGTTTAAACACAAATAGAAGGAAATTTAAAAACACTTGAGAAGCATTTTTATTTGAAAAAATGCGCGAACACTTGAGAAAATATACATTTGAAACATACATGCTAAAATTTTCAATGGAAAAACATACGGATATTGTCAACACTTAGCTTTGAATGAATTTTGTTCAAAAATTTTTCTCCTTATTGAAATTTTTACATCCCAAATAAGGACCAACCTAATACATATTCAATATTGTTGACAGAAGCTTCTGAACATTATTAAAAGTTTCAGTTATTTTTGCGTAAAAAATCATTATGAATATAAATTTTTTGCTACAAAATTAGGTGCAGTTGGTTCTCCAGAAAATCTCCTTCCAAATACTATTTTAGTTCGCGATTGGGGTGGCTCTTTTCATGGTTGTTCGATTAGAGAGGGAAATTATTTCCGACATTTCCGACTGATGCCCCCATGGATGCACTATGAACAGGATACCCCTGGAAAGATGTTCGTATATATATTATTGGAAAGCGGCACTCATTTTCAAGGAGTTATGGATTACAGTAATTTGGATATCCGTTTCAATCCTTACTGTCCGCATTATGCTGAAGTAAATATAGAACATGATGGAAGTGAACTATATTTTGAAACAGGAGATTTTCGTGAGCACGATATCGTCCGAGAATTGCCCCGTGTAGCTGGTAAGCGAACTGCCAGCATCATTTATATAAAAATGGCACGAGGCAATATCTTTAAGGCACGTTTAACCAAATTTGAACCAGTAGAGGGACACACCCCAGAAGTCCAGGGTGGTGCTGGCACTTCTGGGACGTAATATACAGGATGACTCTACTAGTTGTAAGTCTTGATATATTTTGAATATTTCGTGCATATTTCAAGATATTCTATTGATATCCAGGTGAAGACCGGAAGTTATATATGCAAATGTATCCTCAAAACATCCTAATTCTAGAATTTTTCATGTTTCTAAAAAAATCTAGATATATCTCCGGGAAATTATGTATCGCCAATCAATTTTGAGATCTTCTGATTCAAGTTTGCGATTTCAAACAATGTCTAATTATTCAGTATCAAACTCTCTTACTGAAAAGTGATACAAGTTCAATTTCTTTTCATTTCGTTCGAGAAATTATCCTTTCTCAATATTTTACCTAATCTGAAATTGCTTAATTAAAAACTTTTCCAATTGAAAATAATTGAAATTTTTCCCTAAGTTTCAAGCGCTTGAAACATAAATTATGATTTATTGTTCCAAATATTCGAGAAACACTTCTTATTCACAATTTTTTGTGATGATGTGCCGTAAAAGTTTTCAGGTACGTTCAAATGTTTTCAATTTTCAATGTGAAGAAATAAAAATGATGCTGCTCAATGATGTTTTTATTCACCCGTTTTAAGGTACAAATAAAAAAGTCATAATTTGAAAATATTGAAGTTTTTTTTCCTGAAGACTTCCCGAATCGAAATTTAGCCCTACTTTAACTTCTAGTTTTGTGAGTGCTGGGAGCAGTAAAGTTGGTTGTAAATGAGCGATAACTTCTAATTAAATTTTATTCAGAAAAAAGATCTTCTCCTTTCACTCCGCTGTCATTCGAACACCAGTTCAACCGATTTCTGGTCATGTACTCTCACCACTGAGCTACTAGAAAGATCCGAGTAAGAATTATTTTGTATGGAATACGCTTTATTTAGAAAGATGTGACAATCAATTTTTGATAGAAATCTGTATTATCACCGGAGAAGGTAACGAATCGTGAAGAGAAATTGTTACACAAAATGAAAATCTACAATATAAACTAAAGTTGTATTCTCCTATACAAAGAATATTTTAACGTCATTTCAGACAAGATGGAGAATAAGCATTTTTTCATTAAATTTTATTCAGAAAAAAGATCTTCTCCTTTCACTCCGCTGGGATCCAAACACCAGGTCAACTGATTTCCGGTCAGGTGCTCTAACCACTGAGCTACTAGAGAGATCCGAGTAAGAATTCTTTTTTTTGAAATATGCTTTATTTAGCATGATGTTACAATCAATTTTTAATAGAAATCTGTATTATCACCGGAGAAGGTAACGAATCGAGAAGAGAAATCGACACATAAAATGGAAATCTCCAATATCGACCAAAATTATATTCTCCTATACAGAAAATATTTTAACGTCATTTCAGACAAGATTTTTTTATTAAATTTCATTTAGAAAAAAGATCTTCTCCTTTCACTCCGCTGGGATTCAAGCACCAGGTCAACCATTTTCAGGTCATGTGCTCCAACCACTGAGCTACAGAGAGATCAGAAGAAGAAATATTTTTTCTGAAATTCGCTATATTTAGCAAGATGTTACAATCAATTTTTAATAGAAATCTGTATTGTCATCGGAGAAGGTAACGAATCAAGAAGAGAATTTCACACATAAAATGGAAATCTACAATATCGACCAAAGTTATATTCTCCTATACAGAAAATATTTTAACGTTATTTCAGACAAGATGGAAATATAAACTAAAAACTTTTTAATTAAATTGTATTCAGAAAAAAGATCTTCTCCTTTCACTCCGCTGGGATTCGAATTGTTATGGTCAACTGATTTCCGGTCACGTGCTCTAACCACTGAGCTACTAGAGAGATCAGAGAGATCAGAAAAAGAGTTCTTTTTTCTGAATCACGCTTTATTTAGCAACATGTTACATATCAATTTTTAATAGAAATCTGTATTATCATTGGAGAAGATAACGGGTCAAGAAGAGAAATCCACACATAAAATGGAAACCTACAATATCGACCAAAGTTATATTCTCCTATACTGAAAATATTTAAACGTCATTTCAGACAAGATGGTAATATAAATTAAAAACTGTTTAATTAAATTTTATTCAGAAAAAAGATCTTCTCCTTTCACTCTGCTGGGATTCGAACATCAGGTCAACTGATTGCCGGTCAGGTGCTCTAACCACTGAGCTACTAGAGAGATTTAATTAAAAAGTTTTTAATTTATATTTCCATCTTGTCTGAAATGACGTTAAAATATTTTCTGTATATGATAATATAACTTTGGTCGATATTGTAGATTTCCATTTTATGTGTGGATTTCTCTTCCCGATCCGTTACCTTCTCCGATGATAATACAGATTTCTATTAAAAATTTATAATTTTTTATAACTGTCTTCTCTTAGATAAGTGCTAAAAAGTTGCGGTTTTTTCTGAACATTAAAATTTTTTGTCCACTCATCACGTAGTGAGGTAATACTTAATGCAAGATAACAAACATGCGGATTCAAACAATTATTTTTTGTTCATAACTATATTCTTTTAAATTTATGCTAGAAAGTTGCTTTTTTTGAAATCTTTAGTTTTGCTTTGAATTTTTAGTTATGAAGAAATAACCAGTAAACTTCGAGTAGAATCATTTTTCAAATAGTATTTTACTTATTCAAATGCATTATTTTTGCTTTCTTCCCAATGTTTAAAAAAATTAATATAAACAAAAAAGCTATCTTACACAAGACATACAAAAAAGAATGTAATAATTAGGAGTAGGTATGCAAATGACTTGTAACAGTATTGTTTTAAATTACAACAAGAATTTTATAACAAATCGTGAAAGAAAAATTTGGAATTGAACATATTTTGATACCAGACCCACTCCAGCAAAATATATTCACGAAAAAGAAAGTGATCGTTCAAAATATATTTCTCTCTAATGTTTATTTAACATTTCTTCATAACTGAAAAGGCAAAGCGAAGTTAAATATTTCAGAAAAAACCGCAACTTTCTAGCACTTATCTGAGAGAAAATAGTTATAGACAATAATTGATTGTTTAAACAACTATTTTTATGAACTTTTATTAATTATTACCTCACTAAGTGAAAAGTGGGCAAAAAGTTATGAATTTCAGAAAAAAACCGCAACTATCTGGCATGATATACATAGATGAAAAATAAACAGGTAGAGTCTTGACCTTCAATACATATGTGTTGATATAGTCTTCGCAGTTTGTAGGTCAAGACTAAATAAAAAATTCAAAATTTAAAAATTTTGAAACTTTCCGGCCAACAATTAGGGCAAACCCCATTTTTTCGCTCATGGGGTTTTTTTGGAACCCTATAAAACAGACTAATGGGGGTGATACTTAAAAAGAAATATGTTTCTCGCATTCTATGGCTAATTGTAAAGAAAAATGTTGGATTTCTACTCGATTCAGCTAATATTCAGGAGTCTGAATAAAATGTACAGAAACGTCTTTTTTCTGATGGGAAATACGTGTTAAACTTCATGGGGCTTGCGCCACCTCTGAAACAATTTTGAAAAAAAAAATCCCATGCATTTTTGGACTGTCCTAATGGCCATCCATTCCCTACCAATACCGGTTTTTACTTTTCTAACCCAAATTATTTACCTTGTTTATAAGATAAATTCTTTTCAATGTAAAAATAACAGCACTATATGTAATGTAATTGTTCACGTCTTTGAGATGCGTCGATTGGTCTATGTGTGAACATTCAATGACCCTTCACAACCAATCAACGGCGACTTTCAAGGTTCAAAAAAAGAAGTTAAATTGTTTATATGATTATTTTTTTAAATTTAGAATATAACACTACTTTTGTTTGAGGGAAACCTCCCTCTGTAAGGAGCCAAATTTATTTTATGCCTATGAGGAAGCAGAGTGCTCATAAAACAAGGCCAAATGAACACACCGTTATTACTATGCTGCAATATTATTGAACTATTTTATTATTGAAATTAACAGAACTGGTCTGGGAGATTGTTTAACTGATGACCCGAAAAACCCTCCTGATAAATTTAAGTATCCCAACATGTTGCCAGGCGTGATGTATGGAGCAGATTTTCAATGCAAGCTGCAATTTAATGAGACGGAACCGTGCGATCAAATGGGTGATTGCGAAGCTCTGTGGTGCCAGGGGAATAACCAGTGTATGACCAACGGTGCCCCTCCGGCAGAAGGAACTAAATGTGCCGAAAATAAGGTTTTCTCAACTTAAAACATAGACATCCTTTCTTTTAGCCATAATCTTTCGAGCTTTACAAGTCACTGATTTATTATTCATCAGCCAGTTCAATGAGCTCATTATCAAATGAGCTCAGTCGCACAATCGGAAAGTTTCAAATTCCTACAGTTTGATGGTCCCTCTAGCCTCCAACAACTCCTTTATCCACTCCTCACCCATTCCATTTTCACCTAGCATCTTTACCACATTTTCTTGCCAGCTTCATTTATCTTCCATTATTCCTCATTCGCCCCTCTGGCCCCTTCCAACTCCATCATCCGATTGTCACTCATTCCATTCTCCCCTAGAATTTTTACGGCATTCTCTTGCCAGCTTCCTTTATCTTCCAATATTTCTCATTCGCCCCTCTTTCCCCCTCCAACTTCTTCATCAATTCCTCACCCGTCCCATTCTCCCCTAGAATGCTTACCACATTCTCTTGCCAGCTTCCGTTATCTTCTATTCCTCTCCTACGTCCTTCTCATACATGCTCCCATGTTTCCTCCTCCCGTTCACATATTCTGCACTTTCTGTTCTCTTTCTTTTCCCAATACATCCCCTCCCTTACCTCGATTCTTAATCTAAATCTTGCTATTCTGGTCCATCTCTCTTCCTATCCCTTTTATAAATACTTTGGTAATCCTTCCTTTTTCATCAGTCATACCAGTTATTATATTTTGATTACTTAATCATCCCCTATCTTTCTTTTAATTCTCTTTCCCTCTCCCTTCTTCCATTTCTTCATAGTTTTCTCCAGTCTCGTCTTCTATATCTCTAGCATTAAAGAACGCCCTCCATTATTTTTACTCTACTCCCTTTCCCTCCCTTAGTTTTGTCTCAAAATGCCATGTTCTCTTTTCCGCCACAGTAATTCATTTATCCCTTTGCGGTTCTTCTCTCACCATATATCGAGTAGACCTCCAGTTTACCTCTAGCATTCACTTTATATACCTTTCTTGTAAACTCTCAATCTCTTTCCTTTCCATCCATTCACATATCTTCACTCCATAACCTAATACCGACCATACTAGCGTATCAATAACCACATGCTCCTTCTCCAATCTTTTTCAACTTTCTTTTTCCTTTCCTCAACTTAAAACACAGACATCCTTTCTTTTATCCCTAATATTTCGAACTTTGCAAATGACTGATTTATTTTTTATCAGACAGTTCAATGAGCTCATCGTTCTCATTCGCCCCTCTAGCCCCCTCCAATTCCTTCATTCACTCCTCACCCATTCCATTCTCCCCTAGAATCTTTACCACATTCTCTTGCTAGCTTCCCTTATCTTCCATTCCTCTCCTACATCCTTCTCATACATGCTCTCATGTTTCTTCCTCCCATTCACATATTCTGCACTTTCTGTTCTCTTTCTTTTTCCAATACATCCCTCCCTCACCTCGTTTCCCAATCTAAATCTCGCTATTCTAGTCCATCTCTCTTCCTATCCCATTTCTAAATACTTTCGTACTCCTTCCTTTTTCATCATTTAATACCATTAATTATATTATGATTCCTCAATCATCCTCCATCTTTCTTTTAATTCTCTTTCCCTCTCCCTTTTTTCCATTTCTTCATAGTTTACTACAGTCTCGTCTTCTCTATCTCTAGCATTAGAGAATTCCCTCCTTTCTTCTTTCCATGTCATTAATTATATCGCCCTCCCTCTCCTTTCTTCTACCTCCATCAAACACTTTCTTGCTAATTCTACTCCCTTTCCCTATCTTAGTTCCGTCTCAAAATGCCATGTTCTCTTTCCCGCTCTAGTAGTTCATTTATCCCTTTGCGCTTCTTCTCTCACCATATATCGAGGAGTCCTCCAGTCTACCTCTAGCGTCCACTTTATGTACCTTTCTTGTGAACTCTCAATCTCTTTCCTTTCCATCCATCCCCATATCTGCACTCCATAACCTAATACCGACCATACTAGCGTATCAAATAACCACATTCTCCTTCTCCAATCTCTTTTTTACCTTCTTTTTCCTTCTCATATCTATTTCATTATCCCTGCCGCTTCTTTTTATCCTTTCTCTTATATGAGCTCCATGATATCCATTTATTTGCAACGTATATGCCAAATATTTCAACTCCTTTACTTCTTTTAAGTTTACTCCCTTCCACCTCCCAGTCTGTTCTTTCTTTCCTAATCCTCCTTTTCTAAACCTCATTATCTTTGTCTTTTCTACATTTGAATTCAACTTTTTCCGATCTTAACTCCTCCCCATATTTTTCTCTTCATTTCTTCCTCTAAGATTGAGATTCTTATACTAAATAAAAGTCAGCTCAGAGGACAACCTTGCCTTACTCCTCTCACTAACCAGAAAATATCTCCTACTTGATATCCTAATTCTACCCTCCTTTTTTGTCTGTCTGAAATTTTCCGATACTCTCTGATTCAGTAACTTCACGTTACTAAGAATTTACTTTTGCACTTCCTTAATTTCATAATTTAAAACTAAAAATAACCGGAAGGAATGAATATTCAAGTCTGAAGGACGAATTTTTAACAAAACAGTTACTTTTCAACCAAATTTGAACTTTCTATCAAAATAGTTAAATTTTTATCAAAATACATGAATTTTCAACCAAATAGTTGAATTTTCATACCGAAAATAATTATTTGCAACAAAAAAGTTAATAGTTACATTTTCTTTTAAAACAAAATAATTCAATTTGTAACAAAATACATGAATTTTCGACCGAATTTTTTAACTTTCATACCAAAAATATGAATTTTCAACAAAAAAGTTAATATGCAACCAAATAGTTGAATTTTCTAACATTTTCAAGCCAAAAAACGAAGTTTTAAGAAAGTTAAATTTTTAACACAATGCATGAATTTTCAATGAAAGTTACTTTTTAACCAAATTTGGACTTTCTACCAAAATAGTTAAATATTTAACAAAATACAAGATTTTTTAACCAAATAGTTACATTTTCGTACCGAAAATACTAATTTTCAAGTAAAAAATTGATTTTCAACCAAATGGTTGAAATTTCCACCATTTTTAAACCAAAAAGACGAATTTTCTAGAAAATTTAAATTTCCAACAAAAAAGTTAATTCTCAACCATATTTGGTTTTTTTACAAAAATAGTTCGATTTATAACAAAATACATGAATTTTCAATAAAAAAGATACTCTTCAACCAAATTTGGACTTTCTATCAAACTAGTTAAATTTTGAACAAAATACATAAATTTTCAACCAAATGATTGAACTTTCATACCGAAAATATTAATTTTTAACCAAAAAGTTAATTTTCCGCCAAATAGTTGAATTTTCAACCATTTTCATACCAAAAAGACGAATTTTTAACAAAATTGAAATTTCCAACAAAAAGTTGGACTTTCTACCAAAATAGTTGAAATCTTAACTAAACATTTGAATTTCCAGCCAAAATGGATGAATTCTCAACGAAAAATATAACAGTTGATATTATTTCAACCAAAAAAGTGTTTATTTAAAATTAAACTCAGTTTTTTTAGACAATAAAAAATTATATTTTTTTAACAAGGGAACCCAATTTCAAAACGAAAAGGCCAAATTTTGAACCAAGAAAGAAAAAAAATGTCCACTAAATTATTGAATTTTCAGGCCAAAAACTGTATTTTCTACAAAACAGTTGCATTTTCAAACCGAAAATATGAATCATCAACAGAAAAGTTACATATCAACCCAATTTCTTGGTAAAAAAATCTAATTCATTTTGGTTGAAAATTTTACTGTTTTGTTAAAAATTCGTTTTTTGTTTGTTAAATTCAACGGCGTTTTATTTAAATGAAAATCTTTTTTGGTTGAAATAATATCAAATATTATATTTTTCGTTGAGAATTCATCCATTTTTGTTGAAAATTAATATTTCCGATATGAACACTCCAGAATTTGGTTGAAAATTCATGTATTTTGCTAAAAATGAAACTATTTTGTTTTAAAGGAAAATCTAACTATTAACTTTTTGTTGTAAATTAATATTTTTGGTATGAAAATTCAAACATTTGGTTAAGAATTCATGTACTTTGTTAAAAATAAACCTATTTTGTTTTAAAAGAAAATTTAATCATTAACTTTTTTCTTGGGAATTAATATTTTCGGTATGAAAATTCAACCATTTGGTTGAGAATTCGTGTATTTTGATAAAAATGTAACTATTTTGGTAGCAAGTCCAAATTTGGTTGAAAAGTAACTTTTTAGTTGAAAATTCGTCCTTTTGGCTTGAAAATTCATTTCTTCCAGTTATTTTGATATTTACATTGTAAAATTAAGGAAGTGAAAATAGTGACTTCTCAGATAACATGAAGTTACTTAATCAGAGAGTATCGGCAATTTTCAGAGAAACAAAAAGCAGGGTTGGATTAGGATAGCAAGAAGGAGATATTTTCTGGTTAGTGAGAGGAGTAAGGCAAGGTTGTCCTCTGAGCCCACTTTTATTTAGTATATTAATCTCAATGTTAGAGGAAGAAATGAAGAGAAAGGGATGTAGAGGTGTTCAGATGGGAGAGGAAAGAAAAGAGGAAAAGACAATGGCATAGGCAGAGGATATAGTGTGGATAGAAGAGGATAAAGAAGGGATAGTGGGCTTAATCACAGAATCAGAGAAATACTTAGACCAGAAAAAATTCAATTCAAATGTAGAAAAGACAAAGATAATGAGGTTTAGGAAAGGATAAGTAAGAAGGAAAGAATGGACTGGGAGATGGAAGGGAGTAAACTTAAAAGAAGTAAAGGAGTTTAAATATTTGGGATATACCTTGCAAACAAATGGAGATCATAGAGCTCATATAAGACAAAGGATAAAAAAAAGCGGCAGGGGTAATGAATTAGATATGAGAAGGAAAAGGAAGGTTAAAAAAAGATTGGATAAGGAGAATGCGGTTATTTGATATGCTGGTATGGTCGGTATTAGGTTATGGAGCGAAGATATGGGGATGGAAGGAAAGGAAAGAGATTGAGTATTTGCGAGAAAGGTATATAAGGTGAACGCTGGAGGTTGAGTGGAGGACGCCGGGATATATGGTGAGAGAAGAATCTCAAAGGGATAAATTAAGCACAAGAGCGGGAAAGAGGGCATGGCAATTTGAGACGGAGTTAAGGGAGGGAAAGGGAGCGGAGTTAGGGAAAAAGTGTTGAAAAGAGGTAGAAGAAAGGAGAGGGAGAGCGGTAGAACTAATATGGTGGGAAGAAGAAAGGAAGGAGTTTTTTAGTGCTAGAGATATAGAAGACGAGACTGGAGTAAACTATGAAGAAATAGAAAAAGGGAGAGGGAAAGAGAATTAAAAGAAAGATGGGAGATGATTGAGGAATCAAAATTTAATAAATGGTTATAGATGATAAAAAACGAAGGAGTACCAAAGTATTTAGAAAAGGGATAGCGAGAGAGATGGACGATGGACGAGAATAGCGAGATTCAGATTGGGAAACGAGGTCAGGGAGGGGATGTATTGGGAAAATAAAGAGAACAGAAAGTGCAGAGTATGTGAATGGGAAGAGGAAGCATGGTAACATGTATGAGAAGGATGTAGGAGAGGAATGGTAGATGAAATAAGCTGGCAGGAGAATATGCTAAAGATTTTAGGGAGTGGGTGAGGAGTGGATGAAGGAATTGGAGGGGGCTAGAGGGGCCACCTCTGTACTTATAGACTCATGAATGTATTTAATTCGAATTTGATTCAGTGGTGCATTCGCAAAGAATGTGTCGAAATTGGTTCTCGTCCGTCGGCAGTGAATGGAGGCTGGGGTGAGTGGGGCAAGACAAGTGAGTGTTCGAGGACCTGCGGTGGGGGTGTCAAGTCTGCGGAAAGGGAATGTGACAAACCGGCTCCATCAAACGGAGGCAGATACTGCATTGGAGAAAGAAAGAAATACGCCATTTGTAACACTACAGTAAATATACTCCTTTAAATACGTTCATTTTTACCAGTCAGACCTTATATGAAAATAGTTGTTTGTGATACAAGTACGCAAAACACTAATTCACTAAATTGAAAATTTTCTGCACACCACATCTTGATATGGTTTTTTTAATGTATCTTGGCCCACTAAACATGAAAATCACACACAACATTTTTGTTATGGAAGTGTTTTCGAGATATCAATGTTCGATTTTTTTTTTAATTTTCAGAGTTGTTCCGACGTGTTTGAGTATATCTCGACATCTTATTGACCGATTTCCCTGAACGAGCACTCAAACTAAAGGCAACTGAATCTTGTAAAAGTTTTTGTTCTAAAGTTTTCAGATCTTCCCAGCAGTTAGGATGCTAACGATTTTAATCAGTTGGACAAGCTGTCTTTTTTGGCAAAAAACGAGGTCGACAATTCACATATCGTCCTAGGAAGAATAGAAACCGCAAGTAGTAGCCAAATTATTAAAATCGTTAGCATCTGAACTACTGGGCTGATTTAAAAACTTTAGGACAGACAGTTATAGAGGATTCAGTTATCTTCAAATTGAGTGCTTGTTCAGGGAAATCGGTCAATTAGAACTCGAGATACAAAAACGTCGGAACAACTCTGAAAATAAAAAAAAAGTTGAGCATTAACATCTCGAAAACGATTTCATAACAAATTTTTTGAGTGTGACATTCGTGTTTAGTGAGCCAAAATACATAGGGAAATCAGAGTGAGATATGGTGGGCAAAATGGAATATTTTTATTCAATATAAGAATATTTTCATTTTGCCCGTCCAAAATTGCTGAAATTTTTTTAATATAATCATCTTAGAGTACAAGCTACAACAAATCTCAAGAAAGTCAAGTTCGTACCGTACGTTGTTTTTTAAAAAATGGCCAAATACGGGTTTGTCCTCATTTTTTTTTAAACTTGATTTGATGGAAATATTTCGCTCTCAGAATTTTGGTCCGAGTACAATCAATACATTTTTTGGGGTTTTTTGGTTTCTTTCATGCATAATCAAAAAAAAGAAAAAGAGTCATAAAAAATACCTTTGGTAAGGATGCATATTGAAATTATATAAAGCTTTTTACCTAATACATTCTCATTGTCGACAAAATGTGAGGTGTTTCGTTTCCCTGTGCTACACCTCAAATATGAGGGATCTTTTTTTCTGGTCAATCCGCCCGTCCGTTTGTCATACTTTTATCAAAGGAGGGGAAGTGAGGGGCAATTATGGGGGGAAGTAAGAGAAGTGAGGGGAAATAATTGGATGGGAAGTAGAAGTGAAATGTTGGGAGAGGATGTAGGTTAAGTTAGGGGAGGGAAATTAGGGGAAATGAGGGGAGCGTAAGTAGGTTAAATGGAGGAAATTAGGAGTGGGGTTTGAAGGGAAATTAGGGGGGCGATGGGAGTAGGGGGAGCGAGGATAAATGGGGGGATGGAAAGTAGGGGCATGAAGGAAAAATGAGGCGAAAGGAAGTGAGGGGGATTGAGGGAGCGCAAGTAGGAGAAATAAGGGGAAATTGTACAATAGGAGAAAATTGTTGTGCATTACTTGTTTATTTGCGTAGCCCTGTGATCCAACAAAGCCTTCATTCCGAGCATTTCAGTGTGAGGAATTCAATACAAAGGAAGTGCTGATTGACGGACTTCACAAGTGGACCCCATACACAAAAGAGGGATTGGACATGTGCAAATTACACTGTCTTAATGAAAAAAAAGTTTTTATGGAACTCGCTCGAACAGCCAAAGATGGAACTCCTTGTAAAGCTGGAACTAAAAATATATGTGTTTCTGGAGTTTGCAGAGTAAGTTATTACAATTTTTAGCGATCCAACTATTTTTCTACGATTTCTGAAGAAGGCCACCATTGCTACAATTTTATCAAATTTCTCGTCAATGAAATTATTTTTTCACTCTGCCTTTAAACATATGATAAAATTTTTCCTGATTGGCAAAAATAACAAATCCACCATCTCAAAAATAGCAGTTTTAAAGATTTCAAGGAATTTCAGAGAATTTTAAAGATTTCAAGTCTTCAACATAGTTTAATGTTTTCAAACATTTTGAAAACATTTCAATGAATATTACAAATTTCAAGGTAATTAGGGAATTCCGAAGTATTTCAAAGGATTGACGAATATTTTTGCGCGATTCTACATAATCTCAAAGGACTTTAAATATTTACAAAATTGCAATGGATTTTACAGGATTTTAAACATTCCAAGGGATTTTAGGGAATTTGAAGAAATTTTAAGGGACTTCTCGAGATATCAAGAGATTTTCACGTATTTTTTCGAAACGGGGATATAAAAGATTACGAAGATTTCCAACCAATTTTACGGTATTTGTAAAATCTCTACCTAAAAAATAGTGAATTTTCCCAAAGAAATTGGATGAACTTCAGAATGATTTGAGAATATTCCCTGAAAGTTAAGAGATGAGGCGATTCTCCTAAAACTTAGGCAAGGTTTCTTTTCCTCAACCCCATGATATTTCTGTGAAAAAATCACCAAAATATCTTGGGGAATTATTCTTGAAATTTTTTGAACTTTTCCCAAATATTTTTGAGAAAATTCGTAAATAATTGTTTGAAATATTTCTTCAAAATTAAGGAAATTTACCCAATAATCTTGGATATTATATGTTGGGGATAGTTCCCCGAGTTCAAGCTAATATTCCACATTATTATTTGGGACTTTTCCTACATTATTTAGGGACTTTTCCTCAAATTAAAAAAAAAAAAAATTCCCAAAGTATCTTGAGGAATTTTTCTGAACATTTTATTGAAGAAAATCGCAGACTTTAATGTAAATTTCGTTACCATAATTTTGAAAAAAATTCACCAAAATATCTTGGGAATGATTCTTGAAATTTTTGGAACTTTTCCCAAATATTTTTGGGAAAATTCGTAAATAATTGTTTGAAATATTTTGTCAAAATTGAGGAAGTTTACCCAATAATCTTGGATATGATATGTTAGGGATAGTTCCCTGAGCTCAAGGGAATATTCCACATTATTATTTGGGACTTTTCCTACATTATTTGGGGACTTTTCCTCAAATAAAAAAATAAAAATAATTCCCACAGTATCTTGAGGAATTTTTCTTAACATTGTATTGAAGAAAATCGCAGACTTTAATGTAAATTTCGTTATCATAATTTTGATAAAAATTCACCAAAATATCTTGGGAATGAGTCTTGAAATTTTTGAAACTTTTCCCAGATATTGTGGGGAAAATTCGTAAATAATTGTTCGAAATATTTTGTCAAAATTGAGGAAATTTACCCAATAATCTTGGATATTATATGTTGGGGATAGTTCTTCGAGTTCAAGGGAATATTCGACATTATCATTTGGAATTTTTTCTAAATTATTTGAGGACTGTTCCTCAAATTAAAAAAAAAATCCTAAACTATCTTGAGGAAATGTTCTGAACATTTTATTGTGAAAAACCGCACACTTAGGTGTAAATTGCGTCACCATAATTTTGAAAAAAATTCACTAAAATATCTGGGGGAACAATTCTTAAAATTTTTTGAATTTTCCCCAAATATTTTGGGGAAAATTTCTAAATAATTATTTGAAATGTTTCATCAAAATTGAGTAAATTTACCCAATAATCTTTGATATTATACGAGTATGTTGGGGATAATTCCCCGAGTTCAAGGGAATATTCCACATTATTATTTGGGATTTTTTCGACATCATTTGGGGGCTTTTCCTTAAATAAAAAAATAAAAAAACAATTCCTAAACTATCTTGAGGAAATTTTCTGAACATTTTATTGGGAAAAATCGCAGACTTTGTTGTAAATTGCGTTACCATAATTTTGGAAAAAATTCACTAAAATATCTGGGGGAATATTTCTTGAAATTTTTGGATTTTCCCCCAAATATTTTAGGTAAAATTCCTAAATAGTTATTTGAAATATTTCATCAAAATTGAGGAAATTTACCCAATAATCTTGGATATTATACGAGTGTGTTGTGGATAGTTCCCCGAGTTCAAGGGAATATTCCACATTATTATTTGGGATTTTCTCTGCATTATTTGGGGACTGTTCCTCAAATTTAAAAAAAAATGCCAAAGTATCTTGAGGAAATTTTCTGAACATTTTTTTGGGAAAAATCTAAGACTTTGCTGTGAATTGCGTTACCATACTTTGGGGAAAAACTTCCCTAAAATATCTGGGGGAATAATTCTTAAAATTTTGGGAACTTTCCCCAAATATTTTGCGGAAAATTCCTAAATAATTATTTGAAATTTTTTGTCAAAATTGAGGAAATTTACCCAATAATCTTGGATATTATATGTTGGGGATAGTTATCCGAGTTTAAGGGAATATTCAGCATCTTGAGGAAATTTTCTGAACATTTTTTGGGGAACATTCCCAAACTTTTGTATGATTTGCGTTACCATGATTTTGGGGGAAATTTCCTAAAAAATTGTTTATAATGGATATTTCAGTAGATATTAATGGATTTCAAATATTTGAGGCGAGTTAAAAAGTTTAAGGACATTTCAAAAGATTTGAAAGAATTTCAAGATGTTTTACGGGATTATACTTGATTTTTGTGGAATTACTGAAGATTTCATATGATTCAAAGATTTCATAAATTTCAAAGGACTTCAAATAGTTTAGTATATTTTGAAAGATCACAAGAAATTCAGCGAGATTTCAAAAAAGTGTTGAGGTTTTCAAAGAACTTCGTATAGGTTTTTGAAACAATGATACTAATTCTTATATTTTCTCAAATTGCTTTAAATATTTGAAAAATTACGATGGAATTCTTAGGATTTTAAAGATTACAAGAGACTTCGAGAGATTTATTTATAAATGTATTTTAAATGGGTCGAAGATATCAAAGGATTTCAAAAATTTCATGGGATTTTAGGGAAATTCAAAGAATTTCTAGAGAACTATAGGGAGTAAACGAATAGTTAAAAATATTTGCAAAAGTTTTTTAATATATCACAGATTTCAGAATGCTGTATAGAGCCTTTAAAAATTTAGAGGGATTTCACAAGATTCGATAGATTAAAAAATTTTCTATTTTAAGAATGGCTGCGGAATTTTAAATAATTTCTAGAGATTTCAGAAGATTTGAAAGATTTTAACCCGTACATGCATGGTGGGATACTTAATATCCCACCTAGAGTATCATCATATATATTTATAATATTTCAAGTTGTTCTTTCTCGATTTTGGTGATCCTTTTTGTGAATTTACTATAACAGCATGTTAGAGAATTGAAAATTAAACTCCGTTATCTGAAATTTCTGATGAATTTGTTAATATTAATAAACAAATACCAAAAATAGTGACTTTTTTCAAGAAAAATTCATTATTTCCAAAAGTTATTGTTGTATTTACATAAAACTTGGTATATTTAGGTTTTGAGGGTCGCTGTTTTCAAATCTGTTATCAGATTAATAAAATTCAATATGGCGGATCCAATATGATTGATCAAATTTGTGAAATTAACTCTGATTGTAACTGTAGATTTAGTATTGTAACATAATTAGTATATAGAGTTTTTTGGGGTTGCTGATTACAAATATGCTATCAGACTCTGAAATTCAAGAGGGCTGATTCCATATGGCGGAAGAGTTTAAAAAAAAAATAATGAATTTTCATGAAACATGGCATCTATGGGTTTTTTGGGTTTTTGATAACAAATCTGATGTCGGTTTTCAGAAATTCATAATGTAGGATCCGATATGATGAATGAAACTGGTGACTCATCAAAGATGCAACTTTAATACTAAATTACATCTTTCACAGCTAAATTGAAATCTAAATTTGTTGTCTTAACCTACATTTTAAAATTAACAGCCCTGAAAACCCCCAGATGCCAAGTTTCATAAAAATCTATGAATTTTTGGAAAACGCGTTTGTCATACTTGATCCGCCATTTTGAATTTTTGAAATATGACTTCAGATTCGTTATCAGATACCCCAAGAACCCCCAGATGTGAAGTGCCATGAAAATCCATTATTTTGAAAAAACGTAACCGTCATTTTGAATTTTCAAAAACTGACTTCAGATTCGTGATCAGATACTCCAATGACCCCCAGATGCCAAGTTGAATGAAAATCCATTTATTTTTTGAAAACTCGTCCGCCCTATTGTATCCGCCATTTAGAATTTTTCCAATCTGACTTCAGATTCGTTACGAAAGACCCCAAAAAGCCCCAGATGTCAAGTTTAATAAAAATCCATTTTTTTACTTCATCCACGATTTTGAATTTTTATAAACTGACTGCAGATTCGTGGTCAGAGACTCCGAAACCCCCAGATATCAAGCTTCATGAAGATCCATTTTTTTGTTAACTTATCTGCCATTTTGAATTTTGAAAACTGAGTTCAGATTCGTGATCAGAGACCCCAAAAACCCTCAGATGCCAAGTTTCATGAAAATTCATTAATTTTTAAAAACTCGTCCGCCATATGGTATCCGCCATTTCGAATTTATCAAATCTGACTTCAGATTCGTTATCAGAGACCCCAAAAAGCCCCAGATGTCAAGTTTCATGAAAATCAATTTTTTTTCAATTCATCCGCTATTAAAATTGTTTGAAAACCGACTTCAGATTCGTTACCAGAGACACCAAAAAGCCCCCAGATGCCAATTTTAATGAAAATTCATTAATTTGTTTTAAACTAGTCCGCCATATTGAATTCAGTATTTCAAATTTTTTAAATCTGACTTCAGATTCGTTATCAGAGACCCCAAAACCCCCCTGATGTCAAGTTTCATGGAAATCCATTTTTTACACTCATCCGCCATTTTAAGTTTTTGAAAAGTGACTTCAGATTCGTGATCAGAGACCCCAAAAACCGCCAGATGCCAAGTTTCATGAAAATTCATCATTTTTTTGAAAACTAGTCCGCCATATTCGGTCTGCCATATTGGATCCGCCATTTTGAATTTTTAAAATCTCACTTCAGATTCATTATCAGAGCCCCCAAAAACGCCCTGATGTCAAGTTTCATGAAAATCAATTTTTTTGTAAACTAATCCGCCATTCTGAATTTTTAAAAACTGACTTCAGATTCGTGATCAGAGACCCCAAAAACCCCCGGATGCCAAGTTTCATGAAAATACATTATTATTATTATATCATTAAGCCGTTTCCCTTTCGGGGTAGGCGTGAATTGCTCGGTGGTAAAGTAGTGATG
>JAABKJ010006731.1:0-21654 GCA_011634705.1 Andricus grossulariae
TTTTTTCACCTCTTCGGCAGTGATTGATGGACATTCCTCCTCAGATTTTATGAGGTTGTCGCAAAATTCCTTGAAGCTGATGATATTGTCAGTATCTTCTTTAACTTCAGTGTTTTCGGGACACCAACTTGAATAAGTGTTTTCCCACCTTCAATTTTCAATAATTTTTTTCTGTTGAACGACTCAACAGAAAAAAAATGTAGAACGCACATTGAGTTTGGATTAAAATTATGTATTAAAAAATTATTTTATCTAACATTGCGAAACAATCATATTTTCTATAAGAGTATGTACTTTAAATACCAAATTACAATAATGTTTTGAAAAGCTATCAGGGGCCTTCCCACTCATCGTAAAATATTTTTTATCCCATTCTACGATGCGGCGGTCCAATCTAAGTTCAAAATTCATCTCTTTGGTCGAAAATGTAACTATTTTATTGAAAATTTGTCTTTTTTGGCCGAAATCTAATGCTTTTGGTTGAAAATTCATCTTTTTGGTTAAGGTTGTATGTAAAAAAGTCAATCTCTGGTAGATTTTTTTTTTAAAAAGGAGCTATATTCAAATAGAATTATTATTTATATGCTAAATTAATTTCAAATTTTTAAACAGTACCGATGCGGAGATAATTAATGTCAAAGTTGACTACTTTAACACGTAATTCATGGACAATGCATAGGTCAAAAATAAAAATACATTTTTTTGTTAAATTAGTTTTGAAAGTTTCTTTACATAGTCAGCAAGCAATCGTTTTAAAAAAAGTGCAGAAGTAATTTTGTCTGCCACCGGCCGCCGAGTTATTTTTTTTATGAGCCAATAGAAACCTATTATAACACATATATGAAAATTGCAGGGCCGCATTTAGGGTTGTGGGGGCCTTTTGTAATTCCTTGCTGGCTTAAAAAAAAGGGTCATCGAAGTAGGAGCCGATAGAGAAGTATGTGCAAGTCGCAGCGATTGTCATTTACCGACTAGTTATATTTGTGGGGGCCATGGCCTCGTTTGCCTGTACTAAATGCGGTCCTGGAAAATTGGCTCCTACTTTTTGAAACTTTTTTTTCGACTCAGATTTTTCTTCGGCGGCGCACAGTGCACAGTGGGACCAAATCGCGAAAAGCTGGCCAAAAGTATAAAATGTTCATAAAGTGGTCCAAATTCTGTTACTCACGGGTTTTTGTGGTCGCTGATTACGAATCCAATTTTCACCATACTGGATCCGCCATTTAGTTTTTTCAGTTTTTGACATCGAATTCGTAATCAGCGACCTTTAAACCCCCCTTATACTAATTTAAAAAAATCAAACATTTATTTAGCATACTCGTCCGCCATATTGGATCCGTCATTTTGTTTTCGGAATTTTCGACGTCGGATTCGTAATTAGCGACCCCAATAAACGTTGAGTAACAAAACTTGTACCACTTTATGTATATGGTCAATATGGTCAATTAGACAGCTCCACAAAAAAAAGTTGTTTACCCCAGAAACCAGAATAGGCTTACCCGGCGATTTTGCGGTCGCTGAATCCGAATCTGGGGCCCGTTTGGCTCCATCACGTCAGATTTCGTCCCTAACCTCAAAAAACATGAAAATCGCTGATTTCAGGTGAAACATGATTCATACCTATTAAAAGTGGTCATATTCTATGTTTTCGAGGTCGCTGAGTACGAATCCGGTGTCTTTGTGGATCTGTGACGTCACGCTTCATCCCAAACCTCCAAAAAACGTGGCGAATTTGTAATGTTATGTAAAACATGTATTTTTGCAATGCAAAGTGGTCATATCCTATGTTTTCGAGGTTGCTGAGTACGAATATTGAGTTTTTGTGGTTCTATGACGTTACACTTTCTCCCTAACCTAAAAAAAAGGTTTATTGGTAATTTTATGAAAAAACATGTATTTTTTCAATGCAAGTGGTCATATCCTATGTTTGCGAGGTGGCTGAGTACGAATTCGGAGCCGTTGTGTTTCTATGACATCACAGTCCGTCCCTAACCTTAAAAGAAATCGGTAAATTGGTAATTTTATGTGAAACATGTATTTTTTCAATGCAAAGTGGTCATATCCTATGTTTTCTAGGTTCCTGAGTGATAAATCCTGACTCCGTTTGGTACCTTTAATCGTTGATACGTAACTTTGGAAAAACTCATGACCATACAGACAAGACTCGCCACTCGTCCGATTCCTCGTTCAGCGAAAATTAAAAGCTAGTCGAAAATCATTTGATGCTGTTGACATCATTGTCCAGATAACAACCTTGCGAAGCAGCAATTCGCACGTTCTCGCACTGCATAATTGTATGTTTGGATATCAGATCATGCATGCATTTTTGTCATTTTCTCTCAGTATGATCTTGTTGCATTAGGGTATGAGGATGAAGCCGCAGTGTGTTCGACGACGAGTTGACTTTGTCCTCGTCCAAGTTGGAAAGTCCTCATACTTAGCCCTGGGGAGGTATGTGGGTTATCACCCCCAGGACGGCAGACTCACCTGCGACCGACCGTTGACAGTGCTGTCAACGGCATCAACTAATTTTCGACTAGCTTTCAATTTTCGCTGAACGAGGAATCGGACGAGTGGCGAGTCTGGTCTGTTGGGTTGAGAGTTTTTCCGAAGTTACCTATCAAAGATTGAAGGCTGGGACCGTGGTACCGAACGGACTCAGGATTTGTTACTCAGGAATATAGAAAACATATGATATTACCACTTTGCATTGAAAAAATACATGTTTGAAACAAAATTACCAATTCACCGTTTTTTTTTAGGTTAGGAACGGACTGTGATGTCATAGAAACACAACAGCTCCGAATTCGTACTCAGCGACCACGAAAACATAGGATATGACCACTTTGCATTGAAAAAATAAATGTTTTACATAAAATTACCAATAAATCGTTTTTTTTAGGCCAGGGACAAAGTGTGACGTCATATAACCACAACAACTCCGAATTCGTACTCAGAAACTTCGAAAACATAGGATATGATCACTTTACATTGAAAAATACATGTTTTACATAAAATTATCAATTCGAATCATGTACGAATCATGTTTCACCTGAAATCAGCGATTTTCATGTTTTTGAGGTTAGGGACGAAATCTGACGTGATGGAGCCAAACGGACCCCGGTTCCAGATTCAGCGACCTCAAAAACGTAGGGTAAGCCTAATCTGGTTTCTGGGGTACACAACTTTTTTTTTGTGGAGCTGTGTTATTCAAAATGAGAAGGGCCAAGTTTTCTGGAACTACGATTTTCGAGCAGCAGTCTTCATTGCGCACTCGAGGCCTGACATCTTTCTCCAAGACTTGGAGAAACGAACTATATTCGTGATCGAATTCTCGGCTCCGGCCGACTACAACATTACTGTCATGGAGAAGGAAAGTGAGGAGAGGTATTAAGAACTTGAAAGGGAGCTACAACGAATGTACCCAACATATTCAGTTAAAATAATTGTCCATGTGATCGGTGCTCTCGGAGGTGTGAAACCATGACTGTTTCGTAACCTCAAAGCCATACCGGCCTGCCATTGTGATTTCGTTGTGCCCTGTAACCACCCATCTCATGGACGTGAAACCTGGCCATAGGTGTGATTTACCGCAGTTCTACTGAGAGCCGGTGTCATTTTCATAGATGGCAGTTACACCTAGTGGGAACCTGCGGTGGTTGTTGAAAAAATTTTCTTATAACCAGAACAAACATACAGTTGAACCATTTACACTTTTCTTATTAGGAAAAATAAAGAACAGTTGAACTGTGCAATGTTGTTCACTCCTGCTTTAAACGAAGCATGCACGTGGAAAATTTATTTTTGCTAATACGAAAACTGTATGTTTTTTCTGAATATAAGAAAATACAAAAAATGATTTTATGTAACAAAAGTTATTCCTTCTTCCTCGTATTTATGTATATTGCTATTTTATCAAATTTAGTGATGACACCATTAAAAGCCTCGTTAATGGAAAATATGTATGTATATTCTTAAAAAATCTCAAACGACGAAAATGTCAATTATTACGTAAACGTAATGCTCGAAAACTATAAACAATTGTTTAAATATCTAAAAAAATTAAGAGAGTTTTTTCTCATCCAGAGAAACAAATTGTCGCCATACGGCCTATATAATCTCTCGCTATAAAATCTTGGGATTCGGTGCTAGGATTTCCAAATATTTACACAAATACGTTGTTTCCCAGAACGAATAACACAACAGTTTGTTTTACTTAAATGACTGCAACAGCTGCCGATTACCGGTGCATTTACGATAATCTCTACATTTACCTTATGATATTTCAATTTAATTTAAGTATAACTAAAGAAAAGCACATAAATTAATTTATACAACAAATTTCATTTATTTTAAAAAAGTTTGTCGCCTCGCATTGCTTAATCATTTTTTTTCAAATAAATAATTACAAAATTGTGTTTATATTGAAGTAAAAAACTTAAAGCATGTTTTAAATGGCTTGTTTTGTAGGTGACCTCCTACTCCTGCACGGTATTGTATATAATTTGTTAAATTCGGTAGACTAAGTAAAAGGGGAATTCACATGCAAGTTTTTACATTTTACTGCTCAGGACATTTTTGCGACTCAAAGGTCCCCGTCGTTCCACGTTGGAATAAAGTTTTTAAGGTGTCATTCTATTCGTTGATTAGTGTATTTTTAAAGCTGTTGCTACTTGCTGCTACTTTTGCTTTTTGATAAAATTATGTCTATAAATTGAAGCGCATAGTGGCTTTGGGTCGCTGATGCCGAATCTAATGTCAAAAATCTGGAATTCAAAATAGCTGAGCTAATATGGCGGCCAAAATGGAATTTTTTTTATATATTTGTACAATGCTTGATACAAATTGGTTTTTTAATGACGTGCTTCCTACACTTCATTAGATTATTCTTTCATTTTTCTTCTTGTTTCCGTGGATCTGGAGTCAAGATTAACACTTTATGGTAAATTAATTAAGCAAACATATTGTTAGTTAAGTCAATAAAAAAATATTTAATTTTTTTCGCCATATTGGCTCCACCATGTCTAATTCTTAATTTTGGACATTTGATTCGACATCAGCAAACCAAAAAACCTATATATGATAATATATGAAGAAAATCAATTGTGGCCGCTATATTGACGCCGCTATTTCGAATTCTTGCTTCTTAATATCAGACTCACCACCAGCGACCCAAAAAAAAACCTACATGTACCACGTTTTATGTTAATCTTTGAAAAAAATCATTTTGACCGCCATATAGACTCCGCCATTTTTAATTCTTGGTTTTTGACCTCAGAATGGACATCAACGATTAAAAAAAACTTTCTGTACCGAGTATTATGCGAATCTATTTTTTAAAATTAGTATTGACCCCCATATTGGCTCCGCAATTTTGAATTATTGATTCTGGACGGCAGATTCGGCATCACAACCCAAAAATTCTTCATATACAGATATTAATGCAAATATGGCGAAAGCTTGAATTTTTGCCCATTTTTGGCCTCTCTTGGGTGACTGAAACGTTCAGAAATATGAGGTATAGGTCTATCTCCCTTAACCGTCCTGAAGAGTCTATTTCGTTTGTCTACCATGAGAAAACCGCACTTTTTATATTAATTAGAGATATACTCCGCGTTTTTTTAATAATTAGGCCTAAATAGTCCACAGTTATCCTTTCTATCCGAGTTTGGATGCATTTGCAAGTTACATTGGTAGTTTTAATGCAAGTAGATCTTTTTTAATTTATATATGAAGTAAATTAATTTTTTTCTATAGGTTTTAATCACATCATTTACCAACGATGTTAGCCAAGTACGCCATACGAGATCAGCAAACCTCAACAGAAGCTACCGAGATAACACTATAGAGAATAGTAAAAAGGTTAGTATAATTTTGTAGTTTCACGTGGTGTAAAATTTTTCTATTATTTCTCCCTTCTACAATATTTTTCGTCTTATTTTTAATATTACAAATGCCAGATATGAGTTACTAAAACGACTGAGGGAGAAAGTTGGGGGCTCACTTTGTTTAATTTTAATTTTTAAAAACAGTATGTGCATAAATTTACCTTACTCCTACGAGAAATTCCCTGATGAAACACACACACCGTGAGTCTCATTCAAGTTCAACCTAAAAGTCTAGTTTTACTCAATGGTACTTTGCGGAATACAAGTCTGCAATGGTATACAGAATATTTAGGCGTAGTATTAAAGTAACCGTAAGAGGGCTTTTAAAAAGAATCAAATTTTAAAACAAAAAAATTTTCTTTTCAAAAATTTTAATTTATGTTACATGTAAGTTATTTTGTATGAAAAATGAAGTAAGAAGGTCTTATGAAATATTTTTTTAATGATGTGACCATCCACATGTCGACTTGTAGCACATTCACACTGTTACTCTTTACAAATACTGGTTTTAGTGAAATTCTAAGCATTTTGAATAAATTTTTGGGCCTCCCTTCATACTTTATAAACACGTTTAAAATAATAAACGTAAAAATAGGTTATGTTTCTTCTAATCACAAGCCGCCACATTAATTTCCCCACCAACTGCGCCAATCAGACTGATGTTTACAACCCGACGGGTAATTCACTTCTGAATTCAGTGAGCTCAGCTTTGAACTCAGCGAGGAACGCATCGTACATCTCCCTTCTACGCATAAAAAGAAGGCGATGCATGGGTTGCCATGGCGACGCATTTTCCTGACTTTTCAGTGAGAGACGTTAGTTCAGTTTGGAATTCACTGAGTTCAATCTTTAATTTACTGGTTTCAATCTTGAATTCCGAGTGAATAGCCTCTCGCAACAACCTCATTGAATTTAAAGGCAGGGCTTCCGTATTTCAGATCGCGTTGAACACAGCAGATCTTTGCCCACATTAATGCTATATTCTCAAATTCAGTTAGCAGGTTGGCGTACAAAGTATTAGCAACACCTAGCATGAAGTGCAGTTCAGGTGGAGGGATAATTTCTAAAATTGTGGGCTCAGCGCACCAATCTCTATACTTCTGTGAAATATTTCCTATCGTTCTCAACATTCCTCGTTCATATAGTTTACCCTTTTTTGAATAACATCATGTGCATGGGAAAAGACTGATATGTGTCATGATCCCTGCCATAATGTAAGCCAATTTTCGTAAGGTCTTTCAAATTAACTGCAGACCATAATTGGGACACATTTTTATAATTTTCTCGAGTGCATTGTGACAACTCAATTATAAACAACTTTTTCACGCTAGAATCTTTAAACTTTTTTGCTGGTATCCCTTCTTCGTATATTTGATGGGCAAACCTATAATTGTCATTTTCTTTGGTTGATTGCACAGAAAGAAGTTTTAAAAAGTTTCCGCCTCAGTCAATGCCAAATTTCAGGTGTACTTCGGCTCCTTTCCGTTCTTCTTTAACGTGATTTATTAAGCAAGATAAATCAGTGCAATAAAATACTGATTCACGCGGGACAAATCATATGCTACGTTTTATGTCAACGAATCCGAAGTTTTTAATGTCAAAATACGAATCAACGTGGAGACTTCCAGCTGATATTTTTTTTTCGAATTACCTTCAATAATTCTCTTCTTCTTGGTGGCTAATCGAATTGCGGAAGCAATTCCTAGAGATGTTCTTTGACTAAGATGAAAGTTGGTCTGTATCTTTGCAAAATCTTCTGCAGAAAGTTGTGGCTGCAATCATTTTCATTCAAAATCGCTTGGTGATTTATAGAATGTTCAACTTGAAGAGATTGACGATCTTGATGTTGGGAAAGAGTTAGTAAAGCACCTATATTTTCTTCCTTCATTTTACTTTGTAATACACCCGAAGCTACTTGTTCTCTTCCTTTCCCGAGTCAAAATATTGGGCCTGCTTTGGACCTCTAATTGTAGAACTTAAGTAGGGTCAAGGAGGTCCAAAGAAGGCCTCACACTGTATACAATTCAAGCCCTCCTTTGACCCTCACTGGTCCTGCTTATTTACATTTCTAGCCAGGGCCGTCGAGAGGGGGGGGTCAGACGGGAATAAAAACTCGGGGCCCGGGGCCCTGCACAGGTCCCGCGGTCGTGAAATTTGAATCCTTTTATTTTCGAACTCCAGCAATTTGGATATTTTAGTTAGACTTCATGATTTTTTTTTCAGTTTCAGTTCTAAATTATTTCAAGATTCACCCAAAAATAATTGCATTTATTTGATTAAGAATTTTCTTTTTTTTTTATAAACGCCGAAGATCGTTCTTAGCCTAAGAGCTTAAGCGGCAGTGGACTTTTATAGACGAGTAAGCGATAGCAGATATGTTATGAATTCTTTAGCCAGTTAGGTCGTACGAGATCAGCGATTCAGCATTTAGTTTTCGGTATGCATTCGTAATGAGAAGTCGGTTTCAAAGTTACATAGTGAATGAAAACTGTTTTTTTTTTTGTGTTTTTGTGCGTAAAATACGCAGTGTTTTGCTAAAAATGAGCTACATATATAAATCGGCGCACAGAGGAGGGAGGAAAAGGAAGATCGCCAAAAGAAGGCATCAAAAACACAACTTCCTTTGAACACATTTTTAAAGATTTCTAGTTCTGAAGCTGAAGCTTTATCACAACTTTCTTCAACATCAATCCTTCGGTACCTCGTGAAGACACTGTCCAGTGTCCACTCTTTCAGTCTGAATCTCTTGGAAATAGCTTCCAAGGTTAACACCAGTGATAATTTGACTACACTTTCTTCGTCTCATGAAGGCACTGCTCACGCTATCGGCGATAACGTTGAAAGTCTTATCTCCTAGAAAAAGTTTTTAAGGATAATGCCAGTCATCATTTCACTGCAAATTCTTCCTCTCGACTCTTACCTTCATTATCTCCATGAAAGTTTACCTTAGGGTTTTCCAAAAGATTGTATAGGTGGTGAGCTATCAACCTCTATTTTTAAGAAGCTAGGGAATGGTCAGATTATGCTTAGAGACTCGTTGGTGTGGAGCAGAGCGAAGGAAGCCCTTTATCGTTTACTATGCAGAATTTCCAGCAAACTTTCGCAAGCTCAAAAATACGCTTAGGTATCACCTGAAGGCTATTCCGCTGCATGAAAATAGAAGAAGGTACACGACATAAAACCCCTGTAAATAAGAGTATTTTCTAGCACAAAAATTGATATATGCAGTGAAAAGCAGAATAGAGGAAATTAAAAACAGAAACTTCGTTGAGTGACTTGTTGTTTAGGTCCATAAACTACGAGCGAGAAGTGTAGAAAGAAATCCTAATGCGACTGCCTGACGTAACCTTGTTTCTTGTTAAAAGAGGTGTGGATTTTCGCGGAGATAGTAACAGAATTGGAGACGCTTCCAACGGTAACTTCCTTGGGATCCTTGAACTTTAGCAAAATACGATCCGCTTCTTAATGACCACCTACGAAAAGTTCGCCACTCTCAAGAAAGCGGGAAAGAGTACAGTTGCATTACTTATCAGCAGATATTCAGAATGAGTTTACGGTTGTTTGTACACATTCACTGATTGTGGATGCAACTCCAAATTTCGCCCACGTTAAACGAACTGCATTTTTAAATTGCTATGTGAATTTCATCAATGAAGATGGAGGAAGCTATCAAGCCGAAGAGCGTCTATTAGCTTTTGCTGACTGTGTTAAAAAAACGGGGGAAGCCACTTCTCAGCTTAGAATGTCAAAACTGAAGACACTTAGAATTCCTTTGGTAAATTGTCAAGGGCAAGGATATGACAACGGCAGCAATATGAAAGGTGCCTATGCAGAGGAGTTCTCTCAACCTTAGCGGAGTACAAGCAGCTGAGATTTGTCTTGATGCACGGAGAAAAAAATCTAACTATAATAGCAAATTGAGCTATTCCTATTAATATATGAAATTTTAACTTGCAAAATTAGCCTGGAGTTCGTGCTATATTTGCTTGAACTCATTTTCTTTATTTATTTGATATTTATTTACGATAACCCAACAGTTTACACCAATTACAGGGTTATATATCATCTATATGTAATAAAACTAGGCGCATTCGCAATATAGTTCTCGCTTAATTATACAGATTCCATACTTATTACACTTCCATTTGTTTTATTTTATTTTGCTATTAATGTCGTTAATGGTAAGGCCAGATCGTTCCTCGCTACTAAAATGTATTCTTGTACTATTTTAGCAACTTGACTCATCGGTGTCTCGCCCATATCTAATTTATCTCCGCTGCATTCACAAAACAGATTTAACTGCTTACAGATCCTAAAAACCGGCGACATAAATTGTATAGACTTTTTTGACACAGGTGTTTGAAAAAGCTCACTACTTCTTGTACAAATTCTCGGTACTTTGAGTGGTAACATGTATAGTAAATCCGGACAGTTCAATAGCCCCCTTATCAATTTTAGTCCGAAAACTATTGGCAGCAAAAAGTGTCTTTCTTGAATTTTCAGTAAGCAGAATCTTGCACATAACGACTTGTAATCGACACCTTTAGGAGGGTATACCCCATCTACCCTAAAAGCCAGTATCTTCAGAAATCTTTTGTTAATTTTCTCTAGCGCTTTTATTGATATTTTTCTGAAGGGGCTCCATATGGTAGATTCGTATTCCAGCCTAGATATTACATATGCATTAAAGAGTACTGTGAGCGTTTCAACATCCCTGAAATATTTACAGGGCCTTATTATGAATTCAAGCATTTGATTTGCTGATTTGACAACACACTCGATGTGGATATGAAATCTAAGCTTTGTGTCCAAATTTATACCGAGATCTAATATGTTGAAGGCTCTTACAATAGGCTTTCCATTTATTATATATTCAAATATAATGGGCTGTAATTTCCTACAGAATGAAACGACCTTACATTGAATTATATTTAATACAAGATCTAATTTCTTAAGCCAACTGATGAACTCTTCTAGATCTTTTTGCAGCTCTATGCAGTCTAACATTTCTTATTTTTAACATGATTTTTACATAGTTTGCATACAATAATTTTTTCGAATTCCTAGTGTTACCTATGTCATTAAGATAAATATTTGACAACTTAGGTCCTAAGCTTGAGCCCTGAGGAACTCCCGATGTTGGAGTATAAGCGTTTGCATGCAACCTGCATACTGTACAACGTGCTTCCTATTTTGCAGTAGGTCATTGATGAGCGAAATTACATTGCCGGGAAGGTTCAGCTTTTTGAGATCATCAACTAAGATCGCATGATTATATTTGTCAAAGGCTTTGGACATATCTAGATAGATAACATCCAACTGAAACCCCTCCTCCATAGCTTCCGCCGCCATTTGGGTCATTATTAATAAATTAGTGGTAGTAGATCTACCTCGCATGAACCCGTGTTGGTATTGATTAACTTCAGATTTGAAAACGCTTAATACGTAATTAGCAAGAAAGGTTTCGAAGGCCTTGGAGAAGTTAGTTATATTATTGAAATAGGCCTGTAGTTTTTTACATCCGCCGATTCACCAGTTTTAAACACCGGACATACTCTAGTCTCCTTCCACGCGTTCGGATACGCGCCCACTTCTAGAACTTTATTAAATATGTATAGCATAGGATTAGTTAATCTATTTGCGCAATTTTTGATCAGAAAACTAGGTATCAGGTCTATACCAGATGTGTTTTTATTTAGCAGAGAGCTTAAAGCTAATCTTACATGAAACATATCCATCTTTAATTTATATCCTAGTCGACCCTTAATTTTATCTGTTCCATTGTACAAATTTGTGTGTGACATTGGGTTATATACACTATTAAAATAGGAAGCTAGAGCGTTGACAATATTCTCTGATTTATCTAGTTTTGTTACCATTCTGTAAGTTATAATTTCTAGGTATAATCCTAAGTTTATCCCTGTACTTTTCTTTTAAATTTATTCTGGCGATTAGCTCCTTGGAATACCATTTTGGGTATTTACCTGGGCCGCCTAGCGTTGTGAATTTCGGTACAATTTCTGCAATTGCGGAATATAATGAGCTATATAAATACTGAGTAGACTCCTGCAAGGTCTCAATTGAATATAAATCACTCCAGTCAATGCAATTTATCTTATTAAATAAAACGCCTTTATTTATTATAGAGTAATTGTATCTAGTTGTATTGTTATTGTTGATTATAAAGTTCGTTTGAGATTGTTTTGCTTTGTTACAAGTTACAATTATTTTCAGAGCTGGATGGTATGCATCCTCAAGCACCATTTGCTCAGCGGCCCATACCTCTATTTTGTCAGAATTAGTGAATATCAAATCCAAGCATTGCCCTTTACAGGTCAGAATATGATTACATTGATTTAGATCAAACATTAGTAAAAGGGATGCGATGAGATCTGTGTTTGTATCTCTTAAAGAACCCACAGAGGCACATAGAAAATTTCTAACATCAAAATCACCAATAATGATTAGTGTCCTATCATATAGCTCATTTTCTTCCTCTAATGCTTTGAAAAACTTTTCGAATTCAACTAATTGTACATTAGGAGGTATGTAGATGGAAATTATTATGCATCTAAACTTTAGTCCCACTACTTTTGCTGCAATAATATTTACTGACGGACCCACTTCCTGCACTCTATATAGATTTATTTTGCTAGATTTGTATTTATTTTTAATTACAATTAGTACTCCGCCTCCTATCGTAATTACCTTATTCTGCTTATAACATACGAACTGATTGTTGTGGAAAAGTTCATTCGAATTTATACTAGGTCTTAACCAAATTTTTGACAGTGAAAATATATCATAAGTATATAAATCACAGAATAATCTAACCTTTACAACCTTTGTATTTAGGCCTCTAGTGTTTTGATAGTATACCTTAAGTGTGTATTATCACAAGTCGACCCTGCCTCAACTAAGTTCGTAGATCCTTTTTTCCCAATAGTTCTCTTGCTTTGAGCTTCTCCAGTGCCTGTTTGAATTCTGTTTGTTGCATTGGCGTGAGATCTGATCTTAACTGTACTCCCAGTGCCGCGCTGTCTAGGTGATTGGATCGTTTCTGCATTGCGAAGTACTTCAGATATTTGACTAGAATTTTCTCTGATGGTAGACGAATCCAAACAGGCCTTGGTCTTCGTGAATTCTGGGAAATATTAACCACTCTATAGCATTTCAAATTATCCAATGTTATGTTTTCATTGTGGATGCTACTTAATATTTTTAACGCAGCTACTTTTTCGATATCGTGCGTTTTGGTTTCGCCTACAACACTGTTAGTATCAGAAAGGGTGTTCACTATAGGCTCCGGCAATCCAAACATAATTATATTATTTTTCCTCCAGTTTCTGTCATGAATTTCTGACAATGTTTGAGATGTGAGTGACGTACCTTCTATTTCTGTTGTACCCTGACTTGCTTCTGCTGAATGCTGCTGTACTTCTCTCAGCTCATTGGTTGCTGATTCAATAGCCTCTAGTCTATCCTTAATTTGCATTACATCCTTTCCGAGTGAATCTGTTTTTGATTCTACTTTATTTATATAGCTATTCAGGCTCTCCATTGCTGCCCTTACTGAGTCATCTATTTGAATCTTTATCGTTTTCTTGATGTTTTCATTATGTTTTACAAGACAGGCACCCATTTCTTGTGAAATTACCTCCTCCCAATCCTCCTTTGACATTGGCGTTGGCGATTTTGAGCGAGAGCCACAGCATTTTGAGTATACTCCATTTGGCAAAGTTTTATTGTTGTAGGCACATCCTGGATGGTAAAAGGTGCCACATCTTATGCATGCAGAGATTTCATTCACTATTTTGTTATTACATCCCTTACAAATGCGTTTTCGCTACCCAGTAATTTGTCTTCCATTTTTACGATGTTACGTGCCCGCTCCGTGTATCCAATGTATGTATCTCATATATGTAACAGAGTAGTGAGATCGATATTTTCCGTAACCAAACAGCTGTATTACAGGCTGTTCACAATCCAAACAAACGCAGAGTATACCGCACAATTCACAATATAGCTTGGTCAGATATTCCACTTTAACAGAGACGCCAGAGAAGGGCAAGTTTGATATTCTCCATTAAGATGGGTCAGGTTCTCATCGCACTTTAGAACAGACATGCACTTTATTTAAATATACCCAGCACTTTTTAACTCTTCCCAATGGATACAAAGACCCACCTCCTCACATCAAAGCACTTTTTAACATTATCCGATACTGATTTTCCGTAAGATCGAGCAAAATTCGCAATTTAAAAACGCATGCAATTTTAGCGTGGCAAGAGTTCCTTGCAATCGCAGCACGGTCAAGTGATAGGGGTTTCTCGCTCTGCGAGACGGCTTTTAGGGCATGGAATGTTTAACTTTCCTAGTATAAGACATACTCGTGTTTAAAATGTATGAAATCTAGCTATGGTAACAAGAAAAAAATTTGCCACAAACGCATGATAGGTACCCTTGCTAGTTTACTTAGATTTGTTTTCTCCGTGTGCCCTTACATTTTTTGATGTCGCAGCAAAATTTTACACAATATTTTGTTTCAGTCCACAGAGATGGGAAATACTAAAGAATAAAATAGACTGCTCTCTGCATTTTACCTCATGAACTCGCTGGTCGGCCTGGCTCACTCCGCAAAACCCCTTGCTCCTTATCTTCCAGGAGTAACAGACGCACTGGATGAGGTATCATTAATGTATTTGACAGAAGAATGTCGTGGTAATGTCAATTGACTCAAAACGTATACACGGACCTTAAATTGTTTACTTATGACATCGATTTGGTTAAAAGTTTTAAAAACCACTGAAATTGTAAACAAAGTAATTCGAGTTCGAGGGGCAATGCTTGATGTCACATGTAAAAATTTAAAAATCCTAATTACTGAGCTGCAACCTCTGAGTAATGGAAGGTGGGGGGGGGGATTTGGAACGAAGCTGTCACGCTGGCAAGAAACATCGGGTGACCAAAATTTCTTCAAGAGAAAACCAAGAGAAATTGCAAGCGAAAGAAAATGGCAGAAGAGGGCCAAGAGAAAGAATTTGAAGGTAAAAATGTAGCATTTGATGTAAAATTCAAAAGAGAAGAGTACTACGCTATCCTAGATCATGTGATCCAGGATAAAACTGAGCTTTGAAGCAATGTACTAACTTAGTAAAAGTTTCTCTGTTCACTGGAAATTATGCGTTTCATCTTAAGACGAAATTAAAAAACAAGCAACTGATCTGTTGAACAAATACCTCACAGACCTGCAGCATGAACTAGTGGATGAAGCTAAAATGTTGAAATCCATTTTTGTTGCAAATTTCGACAAAGAAACTCTGCAACCTTTAGAGCTACTTAATACTCTTCAAAGAACAAACCCTAATTGTTTGTTTCCAAATTAGCATTGCATCTGTTAGAGTAAAGTAAGTTCACTGTATGATGCATCTAGTGGTAGTATCTTTTATAATTTGTGAAAATTTTTCTGCCTATGTCCTAATTGGCAACTAGGTTTCGACAATTAAAATTCTGTAGTAAAAGTCTAGTAGTAAAAGTCTAGTAGTCTGCAGTAAAACTCTGCGTAGTAAAAGGGGCAAAAGAGGGCCCGCGATATTATATAACCCCGGGGCCCGGAACGGCTCTCGGCGGCCCTGTTTCCGGCACCTATATGGCCAAATGAGGCCTATGCTTATGGAGCATTATCATTAAGCCATAATAAGATAAGATGGCGGAACCTCTGGGGAATAACAGTGCCTTTATATCCCTATAGTTTATACGTGTTCCTGGAGGTTTTTTAACATTGTTTTTGTATTTTGAAAATACAGAGTGAGCATTTGGCAAAATTGTCGGGAAATCTGAAGACCCGATACATCCAAAAAATTGAAAAAATTGAAAATTGTGATCTCTATTCTCTGAAAGATGAAGATTTTAGTGAAAATGTTAGTGCAGTGCCGTCCATAACTACAGTGAATATATTGTCATACTTTATTCAATCTCACAGTTCTTAAATCATACATTATTCAAAAGCATATAAAAGTTTGAAAGCTTATACATTTTATGAAGCTGTTTTTATGGTGAAGGTGAAGTGCAAGGAGTTTAATGATACGTTTCTGCATCTGAGTTAGGTAAGTGTAACGTTAGTGTATTTTTAGTTATAAGTTAGGCTTCTTAGTTTTTATTTTCCATTAGTACGAACATTAACATTAAATCATATTACTGTGAATTATGGAAGTTTTTATAATTTTTGTTATCGAATTCCATTGCTGATGTAAAATGCGATGGCAGCTTTTTGAGATTAGGAATTTTTAGAATGCAAGAGCAAACTGGCCGCAGAATTAGATAATTCATGTGATATCATCAAACCGCTGCAAGATTTCATTCTTTTTTGCCGCTTTATTGTAAGTCACTGGTATATCTACAAAGATCTATACAAAAATTAAGAAAAAGGTACCACTACAAAAACTTTACGAAAATTAAGATTGTTCTTAACATAAAAAGCTACTCCTTGTTTGAAATGCATTGAAAATTCGTGAAATTTCCCATACAAATTCCACAAAAATTTCATGTAAATTTGTGAAATTTTAAGTGAAAAAACATAGAAACTATTTTCATCAGGATTGAAATGAAAAAAAGCTTTTCTTGTTTTCATCCTGCTTATTTTCAGTACATTTTTTACCTGGGGCAGTATTTAATCTGAACCTCAAAATCTCAATAAGCTGCTATCGCATTTTACATCAGCAATGGAATTTGATAACAAGAATTATAGCAAATATCATGCCTCACAGGAATATTACTTCGTGTTAATGTTCATATTAATACCAAATAATAACTTAAACATTATCTTGTAACTAAAAATACACTAATGTTATATTAACTTCACTCAGAAGCAGAAAAGTACCATTAAACTCCTTGCACTTCACCTACACCACAAAAACAGCTTCATAAAATGTATAAGCTTTCAAACTTTTATATGCTTTTGAATAATTTATGATTTAAGAACTGTAAGATTGAATAAAGTATGACAGTATATTCACTGTAGTTATGGACGGCACTGCACTGACATTTTCACTTATATGTTCATCTTTTAGATCATACAGGTCACAATTTTTAATTATGTCAATTTTTTGGATGTACGGGTCTTGACATCCCCCGACAATTTTTCCAAATACTCACTCTGCATTTCGAAAAATACAAAAACAAGTTAAAAAACCTCCAGCAACACGTGCAAAATTTAGGGGTGTACGGGCTCTGTTATCCCCCGAAGTTTGGTGAGAGCGCGTCACATCACAAATAAGAATGCTCTATTGGATCTTTTTCTACTGTGCATTTGCCTCGCGCATGCCCTTTTTACGCGCTTATTGAGGCAGGTCTTGTAAAATTGTAGCTAGGTGCTCCATTACAGCAGCTCGAAACACAAGCAAAAAAAATTGATTTATATATTATCACTGCACTTAATTTATTTTTGAAATCACACAATTGCGCGCACGGTCACTTAAAAACATAATCGCATGCTCAAACGCTTTGAAAAATCACACCCGCTAGGGATTCGAACCCTACCTAAACTACCTAAATCTCAGTCTAAAACTAAATCTACGACATGCGCTAGCCAATTAAGCTATCGAACCCTTTGGATTTTGTCGACAAAATGTCAGCCAAGCTGTTTCCTGAAAAGACTGAGAAATATATTCTTTTATTTGTTCGTTTTACACATTTTATGAATAGGTGGATTTAAAAAGGTTTAATTTAAATATTTAAATTTTATTAATTTAAATTCTAATATTTAAATGTTTAATTTAAATATTCAATTAATTTGTTCTTTCTGTTCAAACTGTGAAGCTCCAAAATTTAAAGGATTTATTGCTTTCAGATTTATTATAACTAAAAAATATTTAAATTTCAATCAGAGTTTCCAGCATATAAATAATAACCTGATAATCCTAGTTTTAGTAGTATACTATTTAGTAAAAGTCTGGAAGTATAAAAGCCAAAGCAGCTACTATGCATAATTTATTTGAACCTTCAAGTTAACACATTCTTCCTGATAAAAAATACTTGAAAAGAAAAAATATTCTGTCTTTGAAGTTTAATGTGAACATTGAACCGAAAGTCGGGGCTTCAAGAGCACTTTTGTGTCCATTTTAGGTCCTGATGAATACTTAATTGATTATTGTGTTTTCTAAAATTCGATATAAATCTAAACTTTTCTCGTCCATCTATACCTGGGCATGTGAAAGTGTTAGTAGCATCTCGTGACAGTGTGAGGCCTTAGAAATTCGGTTACCCAAATCCTCTCACAAAGTGACACAAAGGTGTACAATGTATACAGACGATAACAGTTTGTATTATTTCGAACTTTTGAAAAACTAAACTTATAGTCTAATAAAAAAAAATTCAAAATGAATTATCGTCGTCTCAGTGAGTACTACATGATTAAAAAACATAAATTGTAAAACGTTAAAAAATTTAGTGTAGAAATGGTGTTTTATTAAAGGACGAGTCTAAACATCCGGACAGTCCGTACGTTTATCTTCGTTTATCACACGGTCGAGTCTAAACGTACGGATCTGACAAGGGGAAGAGGGAGCTGGAAAAGGGAAGGGAGCGTGGCTTGTGTCCGGACGTATAGACACTACCTTTATTAAAACTTTATTTTACTGTTTTTCTCGTAAAATATCAATTGAATTAACATAGACCTTCATTAAAATTTGAGTGTATCACATTTCTCTAAGTAATTATCAAAAAATAAATAATTTTTTTTTCATAATTTTAAGTGATATTGTGTTTTTTTAACACTTAACGGCCAAACCTCCAAATAAACCTTCAGATATTTTTGGCTGCAAAAAAATCATGAGTGATGTTGAAGCAATACAAAATAATAAAAAAAAAATTTCCAAAGCCTCAGTGATAATTTCATTATTCGAAAAAAGTAGGTTAAAAAAAACGTAGACAATCGGAAAAAAGCGGAAAACAGACATCCCTTGTGAACATTAAGGGTCAACAATAGAAAATGTTGAATAACAACAAAACGACCAGGAATTTTCTAGGGCCACCCGACATATTCGGAATCAGCTGAACATAACTCTCGAAATATTGCACATTTTTCACTGTTCTTGGGCTGATTGAGATAAATGTTCATGGGATTTCCATATTATATATACCTGTACCTGTACTCGAGCAAAAGTCCTTAATATCGGCGAGAAAATTGTAGGGCATTATTTTTGATGCAAGAGGCAATGGGAAAAATTTGAAAAATTCATGAATATGAATAAAACATTTATGAACAAATTGCAGTCAAAAAAATTGAGAAATAATCAAAATTGTTGCTTAAAATTACAAAAATGTATAACTGTACTATCTTCAGTTCAGAAGCACGGGTCAAAGAAAGGCACCAGCGGTCGGCAGCAAAACAGGCACCCCCGCTGCTTTCTGACACTTGCTTTCCAAAAAAAAAAGGTCTAAAAATATCGTAATTTTCACGAGAAAAAAAAACAATCACATCCTTCCGGGAGATTGTAACTAATTACAGAGCCCATCCGTTACAGTTTAAAGTTTGAATCGTTTTAATATTTTGATTAGAACTGAAGATAGTATAGTTGTACATTTTTGTAATTATAAGAAACAATTTTTATTATTTCTCAAATTTTTTAACTGCAATTTGTTCATAAATGTTTTCTTCATATTCATATTGATTGGTCACACGGCAGTGGGCGCGGTCTGCCGTTCAGCAGCTCTGCGTCCGGCTGAGTAAACTTCTTATTTTCTTAAGACGTGCACCAGGCATAACCTCAAAATGAAGTATTGTATAATTTGGAAGAATATGAGTGTAACTTTTTTTACACACTTGAATTTGTAATTGTCTATTGGAAATTAGATATTTGGCGTTTCCGATTTTATATTTTCTTGTACATTTACTTTATCATTCTTTTATTACTAAGAACATTTTTGTATAATTCTATTTGTGGGAGTTATAGCCAGTTATTATTTTAGAAAGGTATGAATTATTTGTTTTTGATAACTTTAACTCGTGTAAAAACATCTGTTTTAATGAAACTCTCATGAATTGTATTTACTGTAGAGAATATTTTTTACAACAAAATAAGTGGCTTTATTAACAAAGATTAAATCTAAAATTATACTTGTTATCTACAACGAATACATATCGCAAACGCCAACTTAATTAATTTTAATTAATACTTAACACAAAATTGATTTTCGAATAGTATTTGTAACTCATTGCAGGATGCTTCGAAGCCAAAATTAATTCCTGAAGTCGATTCGGAAAATACTTTTTCTTTTATATCATGTTTAATGACGTTTGAAAATAAAAAGGAAATTTTTGAGGTGGTAATTTTTGTATTTTATATATCTTTAAAAATAACTTTTATTTCATTCCGAAAAAAGAATATTAAATTAGTTTTTAAAATGTACTTCAAATTAAAGATTATTCAATACAGATATAATTCTGCCATTTAAAAAGTTTATCATCACAATTTCCTATGTTATTAAACATAAATATGTGACATCTTCAATTGAGAAACGCTCTGTAAAAACTAGAGATCTCTTTTATGGTATCATTTTTTTCGTGTCCTGTTTTTGAACATGATAATTTCATGCTGTTATTTTCAATGTAAAACAAGTGAATCTGGATTCTTGCCAGTAGTATCATTTTAGTACCACTCGATACTGTTTTTTACGAGTCTTATTGTAATACCTGAAATTATTCCTGAAATAAAACTTTGTTTTAAAGGTGACGTATTGAGATTCAGAGATAAACTTAAATTAAGCTAAAATTTATACATGAATTCAAGTGAAGTTGATCTGAATTTAAGAAAGCGTATGATTCAATTCTAAAAAGAAATTCTTATGAGAAACGATTAAAAACTGTTGACACTTTAAATATGTACAGGAAAATTGTATAGCAAAGGGCATTCAAGGCGACGAGGATAGTGTTTTCCAGAATTATAAAGAAATAAATGATGGAACTAATGTGTGAAATAAAATATTCCAAAATCAATTCAAAATCAATTTGTAGTAAGTACTTATTTTCATTAATAGTTGAATATTGAATTGTTGATCGTACATATAAAAGAGCTTCGCTGGTGTTTGCGATTTTTATTCGTTGTAGATAACAATTATAATTTTAGATTTAATATTTATCATTGACGCGGCTTATTTTGTTCCTGAAAATAATCTCTACAATAAATACAATTCGTGGTAGTTTCAATAAAACAGCAGTTTTACACAAGTTAAACTTATCAAAAACAAATAATTTATACACTTTTAAAATAATAACTGGCTATAATTCCCACAAATAAAATTATATAAAACTCACCTTAGTAATAAAAGAATGATAAAGTAAATGTATAAGGAAAGATAACATCGGAAAAACCAAATAACTCATTTTCAATAAACAATCACATATGGAAGTGTGTAAAAAAAGTTACACTTATATTCTCCTTCCAAATTATACGTCACTTTGATGCTGATGTCAGGCAGACCCCGCCCACTACCATGTAACCAGTCGAAGCAATCTACCGGATACCAACATAGCGCCCGGCACCGGATAGGCAGGTATAGGCCTGTCTTGAAGTGATCTTAAACTGATATTTTCTGGTCTCCAGAAGACCACAGTCCTTTTGTCCCAGCCAGCAGTTTAAACTCCCAATATACCATAATTATTAGGGTCATCACGATTCAGGCCCATACCAATAATCTTTACTGCTTTATGGTACCTTCGTGACGTCACGTACTAAGATGACCCAGCTTCTTTAGGACCTTTAGGTAT
>JAABKJ010006732.1:0-21653 GCA_011634705.1 Andricus grossulariae
TGTCAAAAGTACTAAATTTCAAGAAAACCTTTGTCTCTCCATAAAATCATCTCCGCCCCCCCCCCCAGAAATAAACATGGCAGCAATGGAATTCTCAGTCTGAGAGCAGTAATACCGAACCCATTAATAAAAACGAATTTAACGTAACATTAAATTCGGCAGTTTGTGGAAGCCTCCACGTATCGAAAAATTAACAACAAATAATTGAATACTATAATTTGACGTTACGTAACAAACTGATGGTGGCAGCTATGGTGTCGGAATACACATCATTGCTCTGCCACGTTACCGTAAAACGTTACAGTTTACCGTTACCTTTAACATTACCTATTTGTTTAAATCTGGTTATTATTTAATTGTTGTATTGTCTGAAAATTTTCTAACGATGATGAACCAAATTACTCTAAGCAACTGAAAATTGTGCAGCTAAAATATGCTAAGCATTTTTCTTTAATGTTCACTATGCAGCTATAGTATGCTAAATAGTAGAACGCGATTGAGTAAAATAAGTTAAGCATTGTTGAGAGATTTTTCTGTAAACATTTCATTCGGCAATCGATTCTCATTCTGAAATAAAGAGATAATAATTATGCATCTATAGTATGCTAAATAATTCTTACCTTTTGTTTATTTATTTAGCTAAATTATGCTGAATAACTAAACATGATCAATATTTAAGAAGTGAAAATTGACACCTTATTTGAATGAACTTTGACACTTTTTTTTGTTCTTATTTCATTGATGTTTTCAATTCCGAGATATTAAAATGATAATTACGCAGCTAAATCATGCTAACTAATTCTCGTTAATTTTCACTATGCAGCTATAGTATGCTAAATAGTTGAACGTAATTAATGCTCAAATTGTACGTAATCAAGAGATCAAGAAAAACAACAAGAAGGTAAATGAATTCTCTTCTTAAATGGGTGGTCGATTCTCACTCTAAAATAAAAATACAGTAATTATGCAGCTATAGTGTGCTAAATAATTGTTCTTTTCTGTTCATTATGCAGCTAAAATATGCTAAATAACTGAACAATATTAATATTTAAGAGTGAAAGTTGACACTTTATTTGAACGATTTTTCATTGTGAGTTTAATTTTTGACTCTCATTTCAAATATCTTTGTCGATTCTGAAACATTAAAACGATAATTCTGCAGCTAAATTATGGTAATTACTTCTCGTTAATGTTCACTATGCAGCTATAGTATGCTAAATAGTTGAACACAAATAATATTCAGATTCGAAATTTGACATGTTTAATGATCGAGTTTAAAAACAAAAATTTTCTTTCAATCGTTTTTCATAGTTAAATAAATCTTCTTCAATGTCTGCCTTGACTGGTCCCAGTATAAAAAAATTTAAGCCACGTTCAGGTAAAAAATTCCGTGAAAGAAGAGACAAAGCGTTGTGTCTGAAATTTGCGGAACAAAGTTTGGCTGGAAAATTAATTGTTCACGAGATAGAAAGAGTGACACAGCCCAACGGAACTTCCGTAAATTTTCGATTCAACCTTAGGTTTGTGAATCCAGCACCTCAGCGAGAGGAGGATAAATTCGAACCAATTACGAATTTCCACCAATTCAGCAATCTTTTTGACTCCCTGATCGGTAACGCTCTAAATAAAATAGAGCAGAATAGTTATAAGAAAGCAATCGGTTCTGATCTGAATTCTGAATCGGAACAATAAATTATGAAAAAGAATAACGTTGTTTCCTCCGATTTTTATTTCTCCTTGCACAAATAAAACAAGTAGTAGAAACTTTTTCCTATGTTCAGCAATTTCGTGATTGAAATAAAAAAATTCCCTGCTTGATGTAATAAATTTAATAAAAGTTAATGGATAATTGCTTCGGTCCAATATATAACGGACATGAAATGAGTTTAGAATGTATTCATGAATCAAGGTTGTATGTAAAAAAATCTACCTCTGGTAGAATTTTTTCAAAAAGAAGTTATATTCAAATAAAATGATTATTCATATGCTAAATTAATTTCAAATTTTTCAACCGTACCGATGCGGAGATAATTGATTTCAAAGTTGACTACTTTAACACGTAATTCGTGGGCAATGCATAGACACTTTCCACAATTTAATTTGTAGTAATTAAACGCTCTGGAACAGAAATTTAAAAAATGTCGGTATTTGTGCTGCTTGAAAATAAAAATTTTGAGAAAAAACATCCCATTTTTCCACCATGTAGTTTCATAGATAATCTAATGAAAAACATTTAAATTTTAGTCACTTCCAAATGGATAAACGTAACAGTATCGCGACCTGGCAACACCATTCCCTCTCTCCAGCTTGTCAACTGTATGTACTCCACACACACACTCACGCACACAACCAGCTTGGAAGCGTACGTTAAATTGCGACGTTGCGCGATCCACGAGTCTGCCGCTGGCATAGCAGTGGTGATTGTACGTATACACTCATACTACGAATTCTAAGCCAGTAGCGCACTGAAACTTTCACCTGCGAGCCCGTGAAATTTTTTCAGTATAGCATGGCTCGACGGCCCCCCGTGGGACTCCACTATTTGTACGGGGATGGGACTTGCATACAACCTTAATTCTAATTTTTATTCCTTCTAATATGAGGTAGTACGACAAATAAATTCAACGTAGCTTCAAGTACACGACCTCATGCCAGAAGTAAATAAACGCGAGCGGAAGCAAAGTCACCGCGCCGGCAGAGCTGTAGAACGGAGGTACGAGAAGGCTATTGCACTCGTCCTCTAAGCAAGTGAAAACTTTCTTGCGCGAATAAAAAAAGTAGCATCAGTGGAAATAAAATAAAACTGATTTGCGTACGGCACCAGGTAATATTGGAAAAAATTATTATCCAATGTTTCGAAAAGCCATGCAGTTTAAATACTAAAAATGAAGGTTCCTTTTGTTTTGAAATAAAATAAAATAAAACAAGCCCTTATTTTGTTTCAGAATTGGTGCCAAGAATAAATATATTCCGGTGTGGTATCGCTTCCCTCTTGTGTAGGATTTACCCTAAAAAGACAAATGTGCTGACTGGTCGAAGTATTTTCTTTCTCTTCCTAAAAATCCTAAATAATTCCTGGAAGAAAACCGAAGTGACGAGATTTTTCTTTTGAGAATTCTCAATTTAAAAAATTATGTGGTTCATCCGCGCCGACATGAACTTAACGCATTAGTGAAGAAAAGGTCAACTGCAGCGCTTGAACAGTCGAATTTTTTTCATAAAAACCAAAAAGAAGAGGAAAAATTGTTGAATAATTAAATCAATACTCAACGATCTTTAGCAAACTCTCTCGCGCGACCTTGAGCAGGATACGCAGCGTTTTGAGTTCCTCATCTGACATTCCATTGACTTTTTCCCAATGCCTAATCAAAAAACAACCCTTTCCAAGCTCTCCTTAAAATCTAAAACAAAAAAAGGAAAGCGAGCTGGGAAGAAAATTTAAGCTAGCGTAAAGATTATACCAGCAAGGTCAATTATCTACAAAAATGTGATTAAACCGAAAAAAAATCAATTCCCATACTTGCGGTTAGACCAACAATTCGACCACCTATTGCACCAATTCGGGAAATAGAAGTAGGCCATGTTGATGTAGAAATAATCACTATTGACCCCCCTCTAGAAGAGGCACTTGAACAAGCAATCGCGGCGTTTAATCAAGAAATAAGAATTGTTAACGTACGATCGATAACTCCCGATGACGATTCAAACACAGAGACTGTAATAGTTACAACCGACACTGATGAAAGGGAAGAAATAGAGGCTATTACGTTAGATTAGATAGCGAAAATCTCTCGAATTCAATTTGAGTTGTATGCCTCCATATCTTATTTTTCAAAATCCGGTACTATCACAATCCCGATTTACCGTGTGCACATCATCATTGGCCAACGAGTAAGTATTACGTATTTGGATTAATAATAGTTACATAATATTTAAATACTAATTAATTAATTAAAATATAATTGATTGGTATTCATTAAATATTAATTGATTATTCTCCTAGGTGAAGTCAGTTTTATTTCAAGCAAAATGGCCGGTGGCGACGAAACGCCATCTAACCCAAATCCATTAAATAACAATACAGGAAATCCCGTCGGACCAAATGCTGTTGGAAACGTGTCCAACAATATTTTGGGTGTTATTTCTAACATCCAAAATCCTACAGGGACACAAATGGACGCGAGTGTAGTGGTTGCTTCAATGCTGGAGTGTATAAACCTACAGCAAAGCATATACCACATTCCGTCCTTTGACGGAAAAAAACCTCCCTTAAAAGAGTTTCTTCAGGACATTGCTAATGGTACAGTGTACATAAGTGTTAACAGTGAGCCTGCTTTTATCAAAGCGGTCCTGAGTAAACTCACGGGCACTGCGCGTGATAGTGTTCGTGACAAGCAGTTCAATAAAATTAATGACCTTATAGCGCACCTAAAAAAACGATTAGCACCAATAAAAAAATTCTAGTGGTATTTGGATGCGATCTTTAACTTTAGGATGAAAGATACAGAGAGTGTTAGTGACCACCATGACAGACTGAGAGGTCTTTTGAGCGGTGCCAGACACAATCTGGAAGAAAAATGGAAAGAAGGGGATGAAAGCAAGACGATGATGAAACTAGTGTTGGAGTGTGCTCGTTACGCATTCATCAGAGGCCTCCTTCCGGAGATGTCCACTTTCGTGGACACCCGAGACCCGAAGACGCTTGAAGAGGCACTTGAGTATGCACAGCATATAGAAGATCGAATCAAGTATCAGGAGAGGACGAGAGCAGCTGCCGCATTGGCGAAAACGGAGACAAAAGAGAATCCTAGCCTTGCAAAAGATCAGTTAAGGCAAAGCCCTGCATCTATGATAATGCCTAGTATGCCGTACCTCCCTCAGCAGTATATGCAGATCCCCCCCCCCCAATTCCAAAATTTTTGGCAGTTCCCAACCTATCCAGTCCCTCAACCAAACTATGGGTTTATGTGCCCCTTTCAGTATATGCTTCCTTTTATGCAAAAGCTAAATCAGGGTGGTACAAATCGAATATCCCAACCTCCACAAAATAAGTACAGCGGAAATGCTACCCCTCCTAGGTCTTCATCGCAAGGCCCAGGGCATTTAAAACTCCACCAGAATCGCCATGTCCCAGGTCACAAGGGGATTTATGGAAATGAAATAGCTAACAGATTAGCCCGTGGAGGAATCGGAGAAGAATTCTCCTCCAGGCCAGAGGATCCCGAAAACGAGGAGGAAACCCCTGACCTCAACTCACCAATAGCTGATGGCGCCCAATGCTAGTGGATAGCGAAGAAACTGACTTTGAAGTAGATGAAGGTAAATCAGAGAGTTTAAGAAATTTCTTACAGAAGTCCTTCTCCAAATTTGATAGGTCTATCGCCGAGAGAGGGTCGGATAAGGGCCGAGAAAAAGAAGTCAGCGATAATCTTCTCACATGTACAGCCGTCTCAGATGGCGAAAAAGATGAAGGTTTGTTGCAACAATTAGAGGCCCTCGATCCCTGCACGGGACTAGATGATGATACATTCGCCACCCATGTGACGAATTTTATCCAGACTTACGAGAAAAACTTGGAAGAACAGAACACAGATGAGGAAGTCGATCCGGATCTCCTGACATACCCAAATGCAGCCTCTGAATTCTACTAGTGCCAGTCCAACAAAAGTTGACACTACTCAAGAAATTCCTAAATCACCACCAAGAGAAAAGCCACTTTCCGGGGTTGGGCGCCAGAGTACCGTGAGATTCGAAGGTTGCCCTGAGGAAGCCGAATCCCCAATCGTCGGGACACAAACCTCAAGAAGGTCCCTATTTGCCACACCTTGAATACACGTAACTCCACAAGCAAAATCTACCGATTTTTCAGGAACTGACTCTGAAAGAGGAACGGATTCAAAAAAGAGACCCGACATAAGGCCGAGAAGACTAAAACAAGGAGCAGGGCCCAGAATCAATGTTAATTTCCCCATTGCCTTCTCAACTTCAATGGTTGAAGCCACCGTCCCATATATCGATACGCCATCACCCCCGCCGACGGATAACGTGGACGCAAGATCATTCACAATTTGTACAGATCAACCCAACATTCTCCATGAATGGGGACAATCATTAACGTACAAACGTGATAATTGCGTTCATTCTATCGCGGCAGATTACGAACCCACAAGCTCAATCGCCAAACTACTGATAGCTACTAATCGTCTTGATCCGCAAGACCTTTGGGAATACCGTCCTGAAAAGGGCCAGGTCCTGGTAACCCCTTCCGGTCGACATAAAACGTACTCACTAGTCGTGAAAACCCGACATGACGACGAAATAGACTGGAAGGACGTAACTCAGGCATTAAAAAACCTTCAAATTGCCCTAAAGCGCGATGCGAACATAAGGTGTCGCATGGCTAACTCTGGAGACCTCTTAGGAACTCTCCCACAAAACAAAATGACAGAAATACTGTCTCACATTTTCCGGGGTGGCGATATAATAATCACCCTTTCCCATGGAAAAATCGAAGCCCCTCCCCTAGAGGCAAGATCTAAGATCATTGCCGAATATCATGGCAGTCTTGTAGGCGGACACAAGGGCGTAACAAAGACTTACCAACGTATTCGCGAACACTGCTACTGGCTCGGCATGCGGGATCAAGTTTGCGAATACATACGAGGTTGCAGGAGCTGCCTTGAACAGAAGCTGGTCCGAGCTAGAAAAAGGGAGCCGATGCTTATAACTGACACCCCTTTTGGTGCATTTAAAAAAGTATCCCTCGATACAGTTGGGAAACTACCAACCACACCTAACGGAAATAAGCATATCTTGACAATGCAAGATAACTTTAGTAAATATTGTATCGCCGTCCCCGTAGCCGATATTAAAACATACACCATAGCACATGGGGTAGCGACTACCTTAATATTCCAATATGGTACACCTAAGTGCATCCTCGCTGATCGAGGAGGTAGCTTTGTCAGCCAATTGATAAGGAAAATTGAGAAACTCTTTGATATCAAACCGCTGACAACTCCTGGCTATCGACCGCAAACCAATAGCTCTTTAGAAAGAAGCCACATCGTGTTGACCGACTATGTAAAGCACTATGCGAATGACTATGACGATTGGGATCGATTGCTGCCTTTCGCCATGTTCGCATATAACACGTCAGTCCACGAGGCGACCAATTTCACGCCATACGAGTTGGTTTTCGGTAGGTTAGCCCGAATACCCAGTTCCTTTCCTCAAGCTGAAGACCTAGAAACGTATGGGTCTTATTTACCTGATCTCGTTGTAAGATTGACTGAAATTCAAAAAATCGCAGGGAAAAATTTGATCAAAGCCAAGCTTCGTTCGAAAACCTAGTACGACAAAAGGGCTCAGCCATTGAATGGCCCTGAAGACTGCCTTTCGATGCTAGAAAAAGAATGTAGACAAATAATCGAGAACTAAAACCTCGATTCAAAGTTACACATAGCTGAGAATCTTTAACGAGAAGTACTCAGAGAAATCGACGAATTGACGGTGCAAACATCCTGCAAGATACCATCCAAAATACTTGAGGGGATGAGAAGTCGTCGGGCAACACCTATGCTAGGATTCGTAGGAGGAATTATAGGACCCGTCGCCGGCCTCCTGACATACGACGATGGACAACGCATTGAGGAGGAAATCATCAACCTCAACCGAGTCGGAGCGAATATCTCCCACCTCGTCGGACAACAGAACCATGTTATCCGAGCACAGTTAGAAGAAATCCATCAAAGAAGTAAAGAACAGAACGAAAGACAAATACGGTTGGGAGTCGAACTTAAACAACTGACTAGAAGGATGAATGAAGCAAGCCTTGCTCTAACGCAGCTAGACTACACTGCAGCGTTAAATAAGGTTCTTAGGGTCACCGATAGCAGTTTACACCATTATATAAGATCCGCTGATCGAATCCTCGAAGTTATACATGCAGCACGACGAAACCAATTACATCCTTCTCTGTTAACTTCTGAACAACTTGAGCCAATATTCAGAGACGTTGAGGATCATGCTCCAGGATTCTCATTTCCAGTCTCAGGGCCCAAGATCAACATGGAAGAATTGGCAATTGTGGCTACCACCACCATAATCTGTAAAAAGGGAACACTTAGAATCCTCCTAGATGTTCCTCTCCTAGATAAAACTTATTACAACGTCTATCAGCTGCACACGATACCAGTGGTGCAGCCCATCCTCAGAAATGGTTCAGGGACAGCATATGTCCGGTCTGAATACTCGCACATCGCGATGGATGATGCAGAGCGAACGTATGTCCTCATGAAACAAAGAGAGATGGACCACTGTAAGTATGTTGATGAATACTACATCTGTCCAAGCACCTCACCAATCTTTGAAGTTTCCTCGCATAAGACGTGTGAAAGCGAATTGCTGAGAAGTCCAATTTCCGAATCATTCCGGCTTTGTGATATTCAGATATCGTATAGGCCATTGCCCTACCTTGAGGTTATATCATCATTGGGCGGTTCGCTCTATTCACTTTTGGGTATCCTCAACACAGAAGTGAATTGTCCAGCGCAACCTACGAAGAGATTACAGTTGTCTGGAATGGGATTTTTACAGATTGCACCTGGTTGCAGAATTAGGACGAACAAAATAAATCTACCAGCCTTGACGTCAAGAAAACAAATTTCGGAAATTATTTATGAACCTCGTCTTCATCTGGAGCTGTCTGAATTGTCCCCCATATTGTTAGGAGGTCAGAATTTCGAAGAATCCCATGAAATAAAGTCAAGCATATCTAAAACACTTTGCTTCGAGAAAAAACTTTCTAGGAAAACGAAATGACATTAAAACAAATTGATCAGCAATTAGAAGAAATAACTTTTCAAAGAAAAGCAAGGACGAATCAAGATATGTTGTTAATGACTGTTAATGACTGTGTTAATGACTATAGTCAAAAATATGTTGATCCATGGTTCCTACGCGAGCATTGGAATTCTCGTCCTTGGACTTCTCGCATTTTGCTGCCGCCTACGAATTTTTGCCCAAATACGAAGTCTAACACGTTGCGTCTGCTCAAAATCTCAATAAGAATCAAACATAAACGGAAACAAAAATGATGAAGATACGCAGAATCCGTGTCCCGTTCGCATGCTGCTACCTGCTGCTACTCTTAATGAAGAGAGTATTTCCTCAACAATACCAGCAAATCCACTTCCGCTACGACGAGCTGTGCCGACAAATCTTAGACCGCAGAGCATTTCCATAATTAAACTGCCTCCTCAAACCTTGCAGCCAGCATAAAAAGTGTAGTGCAAAAAAAAAAAAAAAAAAGTGGGGGGTCTCAAAGGAAAATAAAAAGGGGCCTCCAAATGTGATCGTATACTTGCGTGTAGTACTTAAAATTACAATTAGGGTATAAGTCGAAGATAAGCTATTGAGCCAAAAGGGAAAAGATAGAACCAAACACGATTACTTGAACTCTTCTGATAAAATAAATCCGGCAACAAACAGAAAATTTTTAGTTCCTCTTCCCTTTTTATGGCTCAAAATTCAATAAAATTACCAAATATTCAAATTTATTCAACTGTGAAGGGGAAGTTTTTTCAGAAGAAAATTTTCAATTTTTAAAAGTAATCTTTACCGCGCCCCTTTCCCCCATTGTACAACAGCACTTTCGCTCTCCTCTTCCTCTGCCGCCGTCCCCATGACCCTTTCCGCTCTGTCAAATCAAGCCATGGCACCGGACACTGAAAAAAAAGAAGGGAAAGGGCAATAAAGAAAATGCTTTTTCTAAAGTATCCATTAGAATTGCCTGGGAAAAGAATAGAAAAGGAAAGACTCATTTGAAAGTATTGTTCATCTTCCTGATAAACTCATTCTACTTCTTTCCCAAGGTAATTATAATTAAAAAAAAAGTATGTATACCACAAGAAGTTTTCTCATAGGACTTACCAAAGCATGGAGTCCCCAAAACTGGCAGCCTTCAAGCCCTCTCCGCTCTTATCCTTGCAGGCATCATCTGAAAGCGAAACATAAAACTAAATAGATAAGTCACACCTATCGCGATGCACACATGTATATGTTTATGCGTGCGCATGTGCATATATATGTATAGATAGGCGCATGTACATGTGGGTATGAATGTATGCATAAACATATCTAAATAGCTGTGCACAACTGTGTACGCATGTTTGCACTGTCGAAAAGAATTGTGTAAAAGCTTACATGCGAGTAAAAATTGGTTTAACAATTTAAACAGAAAAATAGACAGAAGTTGTTAAAAAAAAAAGAAAGAAGGGAAAACCATTATACTTGGTCGCGATTTAATCATAAAAACACAAGGTACTATAAAATGTCGTTTGTAACAAACAAACAAAATTGTTTTTAAGGTGTATGAAAAAAAACATTTTTGGCTTTCAACCTTTTTCTTCCATTCGACCTTCTGATTTCTAGTTGTAAATATTAAAATGCGGAATACAAATTGTATACTTACTTTTGTAAGCACGAACGGCCGTTTGGAGATCCATTGTTTCGAATGCAAGTTCCTGTACAAAATATGTCAGCGTCACACTAGGGTGCAATGCAAACTAAAAGGTCGGAGATGCATGGCGTCAAAAACGCTGACCTTGCAAAATATAACACCATACCATACTAGAGTAACGAAGGACTGTAAATTAAAATAGCGCATAAAAATAAAAATTTAGAATATTCCCGACGAAAAATATTCATGTTCCTTTAAAATTTAATACCTGAGACATTGATTTCAATCTTATTGACCTAGGTTATCGCGGATAAAAACCAATATTCCGGGGTGGAGTTGTTACATGCGTAAATTTAAAGACATTTAATTAAATAAAAGTATGGGCAAACATGAATGGAACTAGTGTCTAGGTATAAAAATTTGTTATTAAAATTCTGTAGGTGCATATAAATATAATAATAGTAAGTAAGCGATTTTACGAAGAAACGATGTAGAAAGAAAGAGAGAAGAAAACGGAAGAAAAGTTGCGCTCACATACACAACTTGCAACCCGGTCTTTCGCCTTGCTATAAACGTAGGGCATTGTCACACACAGGTATGCGCTTGCCGGCTTTTGGTTTAAGTTCAATGTTCCTCCTTCGCTTCCTCACATTCAATTTCACCATTTTCCAATTAAGCTGACTGATGGCAAGCACTGCCATGCGTTCTAAAGGAATACCAATATGCATAAAATGCCGAATTAAAATAGCTAAGGCATTTCCTAATTGTCAATTTAAGGCGAGGAAACATAAAAATCAATTTATTTAATTCAGCGGAATCTATTACAAGAACTCTATTGCACAAAAATGTATTGCAAAAACCCTGTTGCAAATATTCCTGCCACATGTCAATGTGACTTCAAATTGCCAAATTGCTGACAACAGCTATAAAAAGCGTTTGATCAATTTAGACGAATATTGCAGTCAATATTAGTCAGCAAATTCCATTTTTCCGTACATTCAACTTCTAAATCATCAAAAACCCCCATCGAATGAGTTTAACACTAGCCGATGAGCTAAAAAAAATTGCTGTCTGAGGAAGAACGTACTAGTGAGTGGTTCTTCCCTCGGTATCTTTTATCTAAAAAGTCCAAGTTATAATCGCCCCACTGCGGTTGTGGATCGGTCATTGATAATCTCCAATGAAATAAAAGGTATACACTATCAATACCGTGCGGACGTAAAACTCCTAATTTGAAAGGGAACTCGCCCGACGAGTTGCTTAAATTTTTAAAATAAATATACGTTTCCAGCTTAGTGCGAATGAAAACGGAATACCGTGACGAATATCACGGAGAAAGATTCTTCTCTCGAATCTCAACACGAAATTGGAATTTTCTAAGAAACATTCTAATTTAGAATTACCTAGAAAAAGAATAGAGAAGAGGATACTTTTTAAAAGTACTGCCACTCTTCTTGCTAAATGCAATCTATATCTTTTCCAAGGTAATTATAAAAGGAATTCAAAGACAAGAAGTTCTTGTGCGTGTAACGCGCAAGTGCTGAGGACAAGTTTTGAGAACGCCCACTTTCACGGAAAGTATCGAAAGAGAAGAAAAGACTCTCTCTCCTTCTACAACCGGTCTTCCTGAAAAGTGGTGATTATACGACCACAAAGGGGTAAAGTACATATATATTTTTTTTTAAATAAAATTGCTTATAATTTCAAAAGTACTAAATTTCAAGAAAACCTTTGTCTCTTCTTAAAATCATCTTCCTCTCGCCCCCCAGAAATAAACATGGCAGCAATGGAACTCTCAGTCCGAGAGCAGTAATACCGAACCCATTAATAAAAACGAATTTACCGTAACATCAAATTCGGCAGTTTGTGGAAGCCTCCACGTATCGAAAAATTAACAACAAATAATTGAATACTATAATTTGACGGTACGTAACAGTAATAATTTCTATTCACCTTGTTAATTGGTGATCTTTTAATTTAAGTTCTGGCCCCTATCCGTGGCCCGAATAACTGAATAACTGACGAGTCCAGTGAGTCAGTCCGGGACGAAACACAAAAAAAATCTAACTTTAATTCACTTAAAAATATATATCTTTTTCGTTTTGTTTTTAAATTAATTTTAGAACACAAAACAAATTAAAATTATCGACCCTAATGCCAATAAAAAATCTTCTTTACACTTATAATACTTGGATCAATTAAAAACGATATCTTAAAAAAAAACAGAAAAGATGTCCTCTAACTATATTCAAAATGGCAATTTTTCACCGAGTGGTCATTCTACTCTGGGAAGGGGGTGGAGGAGCGGGAATCTAGTTTCCACATTTTCGACACGAACATGGACGATTTGGACATTGTCTCGTGTCTCAAAATTTCTCCCAGCCTAAGCGGCATACGTACTATTTTTAATAATGCAATTAAATTATTGGTTCATCGAACTGTTTATTAGTGATTAATTAATAATAAAAAAATTTTAATTAATTAATTATGAATTCTTCTAACACTGCGTGAGGGAAACGTTTTGTTCGTCAAATGTAATAATTTTGATTTTCAATTCTAGTGTTAGTATATTAATTGGGCAGAAGTTAATTTGAGGACTGATGTTGAATGAAATTTTCCAAATTCTAGCCGCCGCTGCTTCGAAATCTATACTTTTCAAGATGTTGCACACATCAATACTGTAATTAGAATTAAACCTAAAACTGATTGATTTATTTGAAATTTGAATGAGAAATTTAATCATCATTGCTCAATTCCTAAGTTGAAAGTGCTTCAAAGCTTCGATTTCTTGAGGAAAAAAACGGGTGGGGGGATATATAAAAAATATAAAGTAAAATTCTCATCTATTACTATAACAAAACAAGGTCAAATATATACCTTCAGAAATTAATTTTCCGGAATTTATCAACCGGCTTTCCAAATGGAGGGAACAAAATTTACAGAAATTTGTTGAGATTTTACCCTCAGGTACATACGTTTTCAGTGCGACGTTGTCGAATTGAGGGCCGTGACCTTTCTTTAAAATGCTCAGTATCAGGTTGCCGTTAATGTGAAATTCAGAAAAAACTCTGGTTTCCTTCTGGATCTCAGACTAGAAGGGGCCTTTTATAATCACGTAGTGTGAAAATTATTCTAAATTTAAATTTTAAACCCGTTTATAAGAAAATTAGTAAGATAATAATGTGATAATTTAACGACGTCCAAACTAAGCCTCAATTCGCGCAAGTGTAACAAGAATAATATTTAGAAGAGAAGGAGAAGAATGAAAAATACTGAGGATAAGTTTAAAATTTCCTTTTTTGATTCACTAATCAACTTACTAAAATAGAAATAATTTCTAGTCAACTTATTAATTGATGATCTTTTAATTTAAGTTCTGGCCCTATCCGTGGTTGAAATGCACTATATTATTGATTGAACATTTATCAAGTTTACAAACTTATAAATTTTTTTTTAACTATACATTATAATGAATTTAGATCAATTTAAATGTATAAGGTAGGCCTGATTCACGTAGCTTTAATGACGAGTCCAGTGACTCAGTCCGGGACGAAACACAAAAAAATCTAACTTTAATTTACTTAAAAATACATATCTTTTTTGGTTTGTTTTCCAGAACTGTTACATATCCTTACAGTAACAGCGTTACAGAACAGTTTGACCTTCATGTTCCTTTCTTGGAACACGTGTGCCATTCTAGTGACATAACAGTTCTATCACTCAGTTCTATATTGGTTACATTACATAATTCCAGAACTGTTACGTATCCTTATAGTAACTGTGTTACAGAACAGTGTGACCTGTTCTGTAATTGTTATGGCACACGATTGTAACAATGTTCTGTATAAATGTTCTCTTTTTGTTATGTAACATTTACAGAACGTGTCCGCTGGGTACAGTGTTATCACGAGAAGGCAACGCTATAGGGCAAGATATTTTTGCTTGAACGGATATGTAGATCAACATTGTATGAAGGTAGAAACATGGAAGACCACATCACAAGGATGCTGGATCTTGTAAATAAATTGAAATTCCTTGGGGAGCAACTAAAGGACAATCTAGTAGCTGCAATGCTACTGAGCAGTTTGACAGATTCTAACAGTACTTTAATTACCAGCTTGGAAAGTAGGCCCGAATGTGATATTATAATCAATTTCGTCACAGGAATGTTCATTGACGAATTTAAAAGGCGCAAAGGGGCTAAACACTTTAGTGACTAAAATGAAACTGCTATGAAGGTGCAAAGTCAACAAGACTATGGGAAAAGCAAAAGTGAGGGTTTTTTTCTGTGAAAAATCTGGTCATTTTAACAAGGGTTGCAGATCAAGATGAGTCATGTTTTGTAGCGAAAGCACTCAGATAAAAAAATGTGCGCACAATGCGCGCATGGTGGAGGCACGTGTGCGGATAAACCCGCATGACGTGGGCGCACCTGATCACGAAGGTGTGTCCTCAATTGAGGGTCATATCGCTCGCACGTCGTGCAACTCGCACGCGTGCGGGCTAAATGCGATTGCATTGAAAAGGATAATTTTTATATTTGAATGATATTGTTACTTGCGAAATTGAAAACAAATTAATTTTATAGAAAAGTTTTTACTTAAATTCGAGCAAAGTGATTGTTTGGTTACAAAATGTCCGGGAGATAAATTTGTCCAACTTATCTTTGAGAATGAATCTTAGCACATAGTCAGGTTATCATTTATATTCTTCTGATCTGGATTTTTTCAGTATTTGTAATAATGCTAACATTACGCGCTTACCCAAACCTTAAAGTTATTATTAATTTGAAAAAGGTAGGTAGGTAAGTAGGTAGGTATCACCTACCACCTTTATATCCCCTATTGTACCCTATATTCAGTTGAGATCCCTAAAGTACCCATGTTATGGAATTAATGGTGGACTGGCGTGGGGTAGCGAAGGAATCACGATCGGTCATGTTGAAGTCGTCGAAAAGGAACAAGACAAATTATCATCGTCATTATTAAAACTTCTAATAACCTTTTATTGATTTAATCCAGGATACGAGTCCCCGAGCCTATCCAATAAAGCACTCTTTTTGTGCCCAAGAAAAGGTTTTGGTTGTTTTAGAAGATTAGCAAAGATGTAGCATCCAGAAGCTACGACCACGATCGTTCACCGAACGGTCGATCCCGACGCGGCCGGAAGTTAGTGAAGCTGGGAATTTACTGAACCAGGAATCAAAAGCGAAAGAAACACTGATTTTAAATTGACGGACTCAAATACGTGAATTGTTTAGGAAAGCACACTTGATTTGAAATTGTTTTAACAATCTGAATGACTACACTATCATACACCTTGGTTGAAACTGAACTGCCAGAAAAAAGGTTCGAACCTGCTCAACAAAAGAGGCTTCATGCTACTACCTGAGTCCCCATTCCAACGAGAAAAAGGTAGTGCCTAAAACTCAAAAATAGAGAGAAGCATTTAAGGAGAATGCGCATTGGGCGGAAACCATTTGATTGTAAATGAAACCTGGAGCTCACTCAAAACAAGAATGATAACATCAAATAAATTATCAACAGCCCGCCCACCTCGTTCGCTGAACGAAAAAAAAATCCACGTATGAAGGTCAAGAGTTAAATGTCGCCCGCCATGGATTATACAATAAATTTCTATGGATGAGTCAAAAAATTCAGTTCCGCCCGCCATGGCACACAACTGACCGCATGGAAACAGCGCACGTCTGGTAACGAACACATTGGTTATCCGGCCTAAATAAAATAAAACGCGTATATTCCTCGTTCAGCAAGGTGTCCTTCTTCAATCGTTGGCATACGGAATCGAGGATCCGTTCAGCTCCTTGCAGAGGTTCTCCTTAGGTGTGAATACAGGATCGTCGAAGAGAGAGAGAGACGTAAGATGTATTTACCCGTGTTGTAGCATAATAATCAGCTGAATAACCAGATTCCGAATCCAAACCAACTTTCTTAGTGGCTGAAGGGTCTGAGTCTTTAAAGGGCTTTCACGAGTCATGTCTTCATGAAGTGTGCTATGATGCTGTTTATAGCATAGAGGACAACGGGCCGTCGAAGAAATGTTACGACTCCAATGTCCCATCTGAAGGCAACTAACGCATAAACGTAGTCGAATCACAGTTTGACGCCGATCAGGTGAATCAAGCTTACGTCGCTCTTAACAGTGACTGATGTAATGGTTTGAGTTACAAGCAGTAAAAAACTGATGGATAGATGGAGCGCATAACCGAGCCCGCCTCAGCGTTCCAACTTAAGGCGATGGACCTGCCCCTGGATTCACTTAGATTCTGTCTGCTGTGAAAGAGTGTCTAAAAGAGTCTGCAAGCCCTCCGCACTCTCTACCTTCTAGGTGTTGATGACCGTTATGGTTTGTAGAATTTCTTGGAGTAGGAGCCGCTTGTTGTCTTTGCGCCCCAAGAGAAGTAACCAGGCTGTTGCGTAGTTGGCTTCTGTTGTCAGCATCGTACCTAAAGCGCCCTTAACTGCACCCAGAATCGCTCCCTTTAGATAGTAAATCCCTTGTACTGGAGGCAATGCTATCTTATCATGTACCATGGAATGAAATACGTCCCAAAAGGTCTTCCAGTCTTTTCTTCGACCTGAGAATGTGGAAAGGTTTATGCTGGGCAAATTTATCTGTGAGCGAGTCACTGACGCTGGAGGAGCTGGAGACTCTGAAGCGATAGGATCTGAGTGTCTGGAAATAATCGCTCAATAACTGAATCTGGCTGCGGAACAATCCAGAAATAATTCTTTGCTGCTCAGCGGAAAACACAGTGTTCCTTATATTTGTGATCGAAGTTACCAACGATAATTGGCTCTGCGAAAGGTCCATGACTCTCGAGATGAGATATGTCCATGAATCGTAGTAAGCTGCGTAATAGTTGTAGACGTGCAACCAATTTTAATGACAAAAAAGAACCCCAGTCAGGGATTTTACTTTGCCAATATACAACAACAGAAAATGAGAAGACAAGAAAGAGTATTGAACATCCCATGCAATGTGGAGACCTGAGGAAACAAATCCGAAGTTAGCTTATTAAACTCTGATAAAGATTTAAGCAAAATTGAATGACAAAACAACAGGACAAAAATATATAATCTATTTCGTAAAAAAGTTAGCCAGGCCTGAGAGCCTGTCTCGCGGCGTTTGCAATGTTGCTTGCAATACGGAGACCTGGGAAAACAAAGTCGAGGTAAGCTTGTTAAACTCTAATCAAGATTTAAGCAAAATTGAATAACAAATGAACAGGACAAATATATACAATCTGTCATCGTAAATAAGTTAGCCATGCCTGAGAGCCTGCCTCGAGGCATTTTCAATGTTGCAAACAATCACACAGTCAGTGATTAAGTTTGTCAAGCCTGACAGCTTGTCTGAAGGCGTTCGCAATGTAGCAAACAATCCGTCAGCGGTATGGTTGTCATGCCTGAGAGCCTATCTCGAGACGTTTGCAATGTTGAGAACAATCACACAGTCAGTGAGTAATTTTGTCATGCCTGAGAGCCTGTCTCGAGACGTTTGCAATGTTGGGAACAATAACACGGTCAGTGAGTCAATTTGTCATGCCTTACAGACTGCCTCGAGGCGTTCGCAATGTTGCAAACAATCTATAAGCAGTAGGGTTGTCATGCCTGAGATCCTATTTCGAGACGTTTGCAATGTTGAGAACAATCACACAGTCAGTGAGTGAGTTTTCCATGCCTGCGAGCCTGTCTCGAGGCGTTCGCAATGTTGCAAACAATCCATTAGCAGTATGGTTGCCATGCCTGAGATCCTATCTCAAGACGTTTGCAATGTTAAGAAGAATTATACGTTCGGTGAGTAAGTTTGTCATGCCTGAGAGCCTCTCTCGAAGCGTTTGCAATGTTGCAAACAATCACACAGTCAGTGAGTCAGTTTGTCATGCCTGAGAGCCTGTCTCGAGGCGTTTGCCATGTTGCAAACAATTCATCATCAATATTGTCTGCCATGCCTGTGAGCCCGTCTCGAGGCGTTTGCAATATTGCAAACAATCACACAGTTAGTACGTAAGTTTGTCATGCTTGAGAGCTTGTCCTAAGGCATTCGCAATGTTGCAAACAATCCATCAGCAGTATGTTTGTCATGCCTGAGAGCCTATCTCAAGACTTTTGCAAAATGTTGAGAACAATCACACAGTCAGTGGTGAGTCAATTTGTCATTTTCAAGATTTGGCCCCTATGGTACCCTATTATGCAGACCATGATGTAACTTTTAATAACGTCGCTTTTCTTCCAATAAATTAACTCATAGGTTAATCACTATTTAATTCAGGTGAATACCTATTTTTGATAATGATAATTTAAATATGATACTTGAGGGTAACCTTCATACTTTAGGGTAATTTTACTTTGTACGATTATTACTGTACTACTACAAGTACTACTACATTGTACAAATACATAGTACAATGAAATTGTACTACTTTTTACTTTAGGCATACTTTAGGGTAATTAGAAAAAACACTCGTTTTTTAAATTGTGTCAATTATCACAAAATGCGAGGCATAAGCCTCGCACATACGTGCCTCTCGCATTGTACGACGCAAAATCCTCTCACGTACGTGCCTCTCACGAAATGCGACGCATATGCACCACATCCTACACGCACCGCGTGCCTCGGATGCCGTGCGGGTAACGTGCCTCGCACGATTGTTATCTGGTCAAGTACAAAACTCGGCAGTTCGCAAGAAATCTACGAGGTTATTTACGGAGTGTAAACTACAAAAGGCAAGAAAAATACCTGAATTGTAGACTCGGAAGCAACGAATCATATGGTACACCCAAAACATTTTTTCACCGACTTCGAATCGATGAAGAAAGGCTACATGCATTTAGCAGATGACGGTGAACTCCTTGAAATTTAAGGAATAGGATCAAGAACAATGAAGTGCATTGTGAACAAGGACAAACTTATAACAGTTCAGTGACGGATGTTTTCTATGTACCTAGACTTGCGTCAAATTTACTTTCAGTGAAAAAGTTGGTTCAAAAGGGTCATCAAGTAATATTCTAGGATAATGGTTGCAGTTTCATGATTATTAAGAACAATAAAGTGATGGCTACGGCAAAGCTATCCCCGGATTTATACGAAGTGAGGATAGAAACATCAAGGCCAAGGAGGATTGAAAGGGCCTGTGTAGCAGTAAACCAGACACTTGAAAAGGGAAATGAAATTCGGCAGTGATCTCTGTGCAAACGACCCGAGCAGCCACAGCTACACAGCAGAAAGGATAAGGACTCAGGTAACAAAGGACTCTCAGCAGTTACAGAAAACAAGATTAAGGAATTAAGAAAGGGTCATCTGACGAAGTCAGAACCAGTGGAAGTCTTGTTTCTACAAACAGAATATTGTGATGATAATGCAGACGAAATAAATTTAAAGCAGCTCAATGATGAAGAGGAGATTAGATCTTCGAATTCAAGCACAACGGATAAAAACGACCTCGATTAGTCAAAAAATTTCAGCACGGGAGAGGAGAATGCACTTCATAACTTAAATACTACAGATCTACAAAAAGGAAGTGAATTTTGAAAGCTCAGGAGTTCTGAAAAAAATACTAAAGGTGTACCACCCGAAATGTACATGAGTTTTTCAGAAGTGAGTAGCTAAAGTGCAAGAAGGAACTACGTTTTTTGGCTTTTTTTCGCCATTGAGTGAACAAATCTAATTAAAGGACATTAAGGACTCGATTTTATGTGCAAATATTTGCTGTTCTAGCTAAGAGAAGGTCTGTTTTTAAATCATTTTTGATTCCAGTCGGATATTTTCTTTTCTCTGAAGTTTTAATGCATGTTTCATTCAGTATTTGGGTTAGATTAGTGCGACAAATATTTAATGAAATGTATTGTTAATGTAGCTAAAGGGCATTATTAATTCAGCTAAAGTTTTTTATCCACCTACAATTTAATTGAAATTTAAGAAAGTTTGTAGATTAGTTCAGCGAATATTTGTTATGTGTAACTAAAGTTTGATTTAAATTAAGAACATGTTTGAATTGAAGATGAAACAGTGTTGCAACTATAAAGTTGAAGAAGGATGTTAGAATTACAACTCTATTTGCGACACTCTTGTACATTTATATGCATATCTATATATAAATATATATATTGTAACGTTTTCGGAAAACTGGAAGGGGTTCTATGACCGCTCAGTCTCAGTATATTTTATCTCTGATTAAGTTTTCTCCAACAAATTCATAATCATTTGATACATTTTTCTTAAATTTCAAACGCTTTCAATTCGAAATCATCAAAAACATGATAGTCTAGCCGCGGATCTCCGCGTGTGAGAGCTGAGTGGCGCTCGACAGCCAACTTCACAGTGACTCTAATCCACTCTCTAGTAATTAATTTTTATTAAATTTGATTAAGTTTCCAGTTTCAGTCCATTCACTCATTAACAATATACTCAATTTTACATGACTTTTATTATTATTGTTGAGACGCGGAGTACTCAAATTCTGATTGGTGCCGCTGTACCGGAACCTGCTATTATAAAAATGACGCGATTTTCAAATAGAGTGTTAATTCCACAACAGATTTAATACAAAATAAAGAGAATATCATTGAATTAAACAATTAAATTAAACAAAATGTAATTAAAAATCACTCTTGGGCATATATATTATACAAATTTCCATAAATAATATTAATCGAATGAATACATTTTGTAGGTTAGAAGCAAAGCTATAGTTCAAAAAGGTTATGCATACAAATAAAGTAAAAATAAAATGTAGGAAAGGATGAAGATTTAAATGATAAAATTTCATAAATTCATATTCTAAAAATAATAATAATAATAAATATTAGATGCAAAATGTACCTGTAATTAAAGTTGTTGCAAATAAAGTTTAGCTTTGGCCATATATTATTTCACTTTAATAAATAAAAGAGTGTTTATACCTCACAAGCACATGATTTGTCCGTTGCCTTCCAATCTGCTCGATTTATATTGTGAATCCACAATTGTCGAAGTTTGGGATCTCGTGGAATTTGTTTAAGGAAAAACTCGTTTTTAGATGAATTATTGCAGAATAAAATACAGCACTTCACGATTTTTGCAAAACACTTATATCTCACAAAAATACTGTAAATATTTTTCTTTGGAAAGTAGGTTATACACAACCTCTTTTTCACTTCTTCATTAATCACAAAACTCGCATATCACA